>CANTUT010001078.1:102500-106077 GCA_947687605.1 Reutealis trisperma
ACAAAATTTTATTTATTTATAACAGTTGCTGCTATTTCATAGGAATGTCAGTCTTAGATTTTCTAAATTTTAAGCTGATCTAGTTGAATTAGTTTTAATAATAAATATAAAGATAAAATTATAAGTCAAAAGATTGTTATATAAGGAAATTATAAACTTATAGTGATCAAGAATGTGACAATGTGATATACATAAAACAATATATATTGTATGCTATTAGAATCATATCATAGATGTTGGCAAATGCCCCTTTAACTTCAAGGAAATTTCTTTCAAGTTTGGCTTGTAGGTAGACTTTCATGGATTATTATAACCATATAAGCTACAAATAATATTAATATTTCCACGAATACAAGAGTAAAAATTTGTATGTTTGTTATATACTCCTGCTAACTGAAGCACAATACTATGAAAGACTGACTATGTATATGAGTGCCACTGACCATGCACCTCATTGGCACTAACTTGGTGCAAAATGGGTAACCAACTCAAGCTTATTCAATAAATTTAGCTTAACAAAGGGATCTAATCAAACTTAAAAAGTGTTTTTGATTAAAAGGTATATTTTAACATTAGAATCGATCAAATTAGATATATTAAATTTAAAGGTATATTTTAAATATGAAAAATAATAGAAAAAATAATGATCATTGTCCAATGTAATTTAGGAAAAAATAAAATAACATATTCCAAAATTATATATTTGCTTCTTCAATTCTTCTTCTTCTCCCTTTTTAATTTGCTTTTTTAGTGATTAGTTTTAGTTTGTGCATTTTTTGTTTGTAGTCTTCCTTGATTTTAATTGATATTTCTGGTTTTATTTGTAATTAGTTAATAGTGAAGAAAAAAAAATGTCATACTGCTAAATTAGAAAGACAAAAATGCTTATGAGGTAGTATTTTTTTGCAGCCTTTTATTTTAAATTACCTTCGAAGTTAATAAAGTAATGGGTAATGAAGATAAAAGTTAGTTGGAATCTCCAAGGTTTAGTGATAGATATATTAATGGAGTGAAAGGTTTTATAAGAAACGTTTTTGCTAATTTTGCTATAGGAGACCAATGTAGGTGCCCTTGCAAAAAATGTGAAAATCTCAAGTGCATGGTCGAGATTCTATCTATGAACATCTCATTTGCAATGGGTCTTCTCCAATGTTTGTCGAATGAATTTTTGATGTTTCATGTTATGGCAATTTGTGTGGGGATGTTAATGAGATAGATTGTGAAATGGGTACTAATTTTGATGATGGCCTTAGTACAATGTTGAATGATACTTTTTGAAATTTAGGCAATGGATTGGAAACAAATGAAGATGGAGTTAAGAAGGGACCAAATGTAGATGCAAGAAAATTTTATAAGCTTGTAGAGGAGGGAAAACAACCACTATATCCCGGTTGTGATAAATTTTCTAGGTTAAGCTTCACGGTTAGGCTTTACCTTTTCAAGTGTATTCATGGAGTTAGTGAAGCTGCTTTTTCAGATCTTTTGGAGTTGATTAGAGAGGCTTTTCCTAATGCCAACGCGCCTAAATCTTTTAATGCTACAAAGAATGTAATTAAAGAGTTAGGTCTTGATTATGAAAAGATACATGCATGCCCTAATGATTGCATGTTATTTTGGGCTGAGAATAAAAATGCAAATGTCTGCAAAATTTGTGGTGCTTTGAGGTGGAAAGTGGTGGAGAATGAAGGTGTTAAGGATGATAATCAAATTCCAAAAAAATTTCCTAAAGTGGCAGCAAAAGTGATGAGATATTTCCCCCTAAAACTAAGGTTACAACGTATGTTCATGTGCAAAGATTTCTCTGAACTTATGATATGGCATGCAAAAGAGCGAAAAAAGGATGGAAAGTTAAGGCATCTGGCAGATGGTGAGGCTTAGAAGGCAATGGATTCTAGGTATCCTCAATTTTCATCTGAAATACGTAATGTTAGATTGGGTTTGGCTTCTGACGGGTTCAATCCTTTTCAGACAATGAGCATATCCCATAGCACTTGGCCAATTGTGTTAGTGAATTATAATCTACCCCCTTGGTTAAGCATGAAATAAGAAAATTTAATTCTCTCAACTTTAATCCCTGGCCCTACTTCCCCTGGGAATGATATTGATGTGTATATGAAACCTTTGATCACTGAGTTGAAAGAATTATGGGATGTAGGGTTAGAAAATTATGATGCCTTAACTTACCAAACTTTTGTACTGCATGCAAGTGTACTTTGGACCATTAGTGATTTTCTAGTACTTGCAATGTTGTCAGGTTGGAGAACTAAAGGTAAATTCGCTTGTCCTGCATGCTATTATGAAACTTCCTCAATGTACTTAAAGCATAGTAGGAAAATGTGTTATATGAACCATAGGAAGTTCCTTGATCCAAACCATGAGTGGAGGTGGGATAAAAGAAGATTCAATGGTGATATTGAAATGAGAAAGTTTCCTACTGAATTGTCTGGGATGGATGTTGAAGAATTGTTACTTGGATATGAACATGTGTTTGGGAAGCAAAAGATAAAGCAAAAGGCCAATTGTGATGTCCCTTGGAAAAAGAAGTCAATTTTTTTTGAGTTACCATATTGGAGGCATAATTTATCTCGCCATAATCTTGATGTCATGCATATAGAGAAGAACATTTGTGATAAAGTATTAGGGACCTTATTGAATATTCCCAGTAAGACTAAAGATCACTTAAATGCTCGTCTAGATTTGCAAGAAATGGGCATTAGGAAGGTATTGCATCCTACTTATTCTAGTGATGGAAAACACCTTCAAATTGGGGCTGCTGTCTTTGATATGACTAATGAAGAGAAGGAAATATTTTGTTCTGTGTTACGGAATGCCAAATTGCCATATGGTTTTGCATCTAATATCAATCGTCGTGTGCAAATGAGTGAGAGGAAAATTTCAGGATACAAGAGTCATGATGCTCATTTTATCCTCCAACATTTGCTACAATTTGCTGTAAAAAAAACATTGAAACCCGAGGTTGCATTACCTTTGATTAGATTGGGATCATTCTTTAAGGGTTTGTGCAACAAAATTGTTGATCCGAATGATATGCCGAAGTTGCAATGTGATATTGTGGAAGCACTTTGCCAACTTGAGATGGTATTTCCACCATCATTTTTTGACATAATGGTTCACTTACCAATTCACTTATGCAAGGAAGTTGAACTTGGTGATCCGGTACACAATAGATGGATGTTTCCTATTGAGCGGTACTTGGGTAAATTGAAATCATATGTTCGCAATAAAAGTAAACCGGAAGGTTCCATAGTAGAAGCGTACCTGGTTGAAGAATGTTTGACATTTTGTTCTAGATATTTGGGTGATGGCATGAAGACTAAAGTCCATAATTCATCAATTGAATATGAACAAAATGGTTACCCTCTAGGGATGGGGAGAAACAAAAATGGCAAATCTATTCATATGGGTGATGATACTTGGATCAAAGCTCACCGATATATTCTATTTAATTATGGGAATAAAGAAGTAGAGAACTTGATGGAGTAAGACGTTGATCCTAATTTCAATTTATATAATCAAATTATGTAAACATGAATTCTTTAATTGATCCTTTAGTAAT
>CANTUT010001079.1:5000-255000 GCA_947687605.1 Reutealis trisperma
AAATCAAAATTTAAAAAATAAAAATAAAAGAAATTTATTTTATAATATGTAAAAATAAAAAATTTATTATATTTTTTATATAAAAATGATATATTTGTTAAATATATTTTTGATGATCATAATTTTTTATAAAATATATAAATATCACTTTTATGAACTAAAAAAACCCAAAAATAAGAGAATAGAAGAAAATGGATCCTAAATATTCCTTTTTTTTTTTTTTTACTATATAAGTCTTCTTTTCTTTTTGAGAACTAAAAATTAAAAAATTTTGCTCAAATTTTTCTTTATATAAATATATTTTTATTATTGTATGTATCTATATATATATATATATAACGAAATAAAATTTAATTAAACTTTCTCTTTTTACAAGAAGTATTAACTAAATAATGTAATAAGAGTATTATAATTTAGTTCAATGGTAAAAAAAAAAAAATAATGAGAATGCCAGAAACAAAAACAGAATAATATCACCTCCACATTGTACAATAAAATCTTTTTACTGTTTTGGGTATTTCAATTTTCAAAATTTTAAATAATAATTTTTCAAATGGTATAAAAAAATATATCAAAAATTTATATAGAAAAATAAGAGAAAATTGATTTTTACCTAATAGCCCAACGAATGAAGAATGAGTAATATGGTACTGAGAATAAAATATATGGCAAAGTTCTTTTTATAAAATAAATATTAGAGTGCTTTTAAGATTCTATTTTTATTGTAATTAAAAATTTATCCTTGAAACCTTATGCTATAGTTTAAATAATTAATTATATGTATATTGTTAATACACCCTTGTAAAAGGGCCTCTAGCCACTATATCTAATTAATTTCCTAGTTATTTTTATTTTATTTATTAAATCTATTTCTCTTTTAAATTTTATTTGATCATTTTAATAACATTTTCATAATTGTGTCTATATATATATATATATATATCCTAAAATTCAATTACTAATAACTCATTTTGTTATTTAGTAAATATCACAAAATTGTAAAAATAAAAATATATTTTTTAATTAGCAATTTTCATGAATTTGGATTTGCACCAAAAAAGAATTTATTTTTAAACAAAAATTAATTAATCATAATCCATTTTTTTTTATTATTGTAATGGAGTCAATCAATATAAATAAATTTTTGAAAAAGGAGGTCCATGTAAATATAAAACCCGAAAATTATACATCTTATCAAAATACTTGTAATATATTATTAAGTATTAATAATAAATTATATTCTAATTAATTTTTTCATTATTTTTTACAATGTAAAAGGTCGGAGATTTTGAATGTAAGCTTACTAATCATAAAAAATATTATCAATTTAATAAAAAATATTAACGAAAATATTATTTCGAATATGTAACCTCTAATATTATTTTGATTTATTAGAACCCTCTAATATTCAAAAAAAAAAAAGTTATTTAATCAAATGTTTATTAGAAGCAATGGAAACAAAAAGGGAAGGGCAAATTCGTCCAGAAAAAAGATAAACCAGATGACGTCACTCATTGTCTAAGTATTGGTCCAAGTCCTTGCTCCTTTCCTTACTTCTTACCAACTTTATTTAACAACTGCAACGTGTCAAATTGTGGACCCCACCCTTCCAAAAAAAAATTACAATTGAATTCCCCATACGGGCCTCCTAAGTCACCAAAAGAGGGCGCCACGTAGTCAATTTCATCTAAGCAAACGACAAATTGGTTGATAAGATAACGCCCATTTTTTGACGGCGTTAAGGTGTCCTGGCGTTAGGTAACAACGCGAAATGGTCCCTTATACGACAAACACGGATTTGAAAGATGGCGACGTGGTTATCCACGTGTCCGCCAAAAAGATACGGAGTAAATTATGAGCCGCCTCAAGAGCCTCTGAAAAAGAGCCACGTGGTAGGCTCTCGAACCTTTGGGAAGGTAAAAGAGGGACAGCTCATACAGCAGTGATGTTGTCGTTTTTGCTAAACAACAAAATTTTTAGGACTGATTGTTGTTAGGTCCGCATAAAAAGAAAGAAAATTTATGACCAAATCTATTTGGCCTTTCAAATCAAATCAAAAATTATAATTTGCACACTGTATAAAATTAATTTTGGTTCAAAACATAAACATACTGAATTTTTAGTTTAACAAAATTTCAAATTATGATAATTTGAAGCAATCTAAAATATTAAATATATATAAATTTACATTATAAATTATTAAATTATAATAATATAAAAAGAAATTATTAATTGAATAATTCATTAAATATTTAATATATTTTAGAAAGATAATATCATAATAATTTGATTTAGTAATATCTAACGCTTATCAAAATATTTTACTATTTTTTCATTTCAATGGATTCAAAACATTTGATAATTTTTTATAATTTTTAAAAATTAAAATAAATATTTAATAAGAATTAATTTAAATATAAATTTGATATAAAATTTAATTGAATTGAAATTAAATTTGATATAATTTTTAACATATTAAACCAACTCAAAATTACTGATTTTACATCATTTTGATTTGATTTCTGTCAAACCATCCAAAGTCCAAACCAATCACTTTTCAAAATGGTTTCAGTCAATCATCATCCCTAAGCCCTAAGTTGGATCACATTTCACGGTTACAGACTTACAGTTAGATGTTTTTGCATGAGAGGCAAGCAAGGTGTTTTGTATATTTTACATTTTGCAATCGTGTTCATTAGTAAACGCCAATTCTCACACACAAGCCCCCAAAAACATGATATTTCGATGTAACCTTTGCCGCTGAAAGTGTGGACGATTCAGTTAATCAATCGGCGAGAATTTTTGTAAATCGGATATTTATATTAGTTAATTATTAAACCATTAACTGCTTAAATCGATTTTTACTAGTTAGATTTATTGGCTTAGTCAATTAGGTGTTTAGGGATTTCTCAATGTTATTAAAACTATATTGGACCAACCAATCGAACTGGTTAAATAAAAAAACCGGCCATTAGCTTTATCCAAATTTTAAAAATCAAATATGGTAACACGATATCATTTTAATATAAAAAATTAAAATAAAAGAAAAATAAAAAATAAAAAAGTCGACCAGACTGTTAAATCAGATCAATTAGATCAGTTGAACTTTAAAACCAGTGAGGAGATAAGTTCACTGTTTGGTTTGATTTTAAAAACATTGACATTTTCTTCAACGGGACAAGAAGATATAATAGAATTCTTTGCTTTATTTTGCTAGCAAATTAATTTGGCTTTATTTGAAGATAAGAAGATTAGTCCATATTGGATGTGGAATAAGCATATTACGGATATGAATCTAAAAATAAAGATAAATTTGAGAAAGTTTTGAAAGAAAGGAAAAAAAAAAAAAAAGTCTTGAGAGACCAGTTCACTGGCGTTAATGACTCAAATCGTTGGCGGTAGTCTTTTTTTTAGTTTTTCAATTTATATCCATATATATATATTTATAGCATGATTGAGGCCATATATACTAACATCCCTATTCAAACTGAAGGTGGCGAGAATCAGCCATCTAAAGTTTGCTGCTAAGATCACGAAACCATTGAGATGGATGGACTTTAGTGAAGATACTGGCGATTTGGTCAATAGAGAAAACTAATAGAAGCTTGACTGTATTTTGAAGTATATGATAACATATAAGATGACAATCATTCTCAATGTGTTTAATGCGCTCATGAAACATATCATTACGAACAATCTGAATAGCATTGCGATTGTCGCAATATAAGGTCGTAGGAGATGATTGCTCAATGCCCATATCATGAAGGAGTCGATGCAAGTAAATTAGTTTAAAAGTAGTGTCAGCAAGAGCTTAGTACTCAACTTTAGTGTTAGACATGGTTATTACAGTCTACTTTTTTACTTTGCCTGGAGATGAGAGAGTCACTAAGAAAGAAACAACAGTTAGTGGTAGTTCGTGACCAGTGGGATCTCCAACCCAATCAGCATCAGAGTAAACTCACAATTTCGGAGAGGATGATTTAGAGAATTGTAAGCCATGAAATAGAGTGCCTTTGATATATCAAAAAATATGTAGTACTGCTACAAAATGAGTGTAATGAGTGGTGCGAGGAGCATACATGAACATATTGACTATATGAACTGTATAAGAATATCAAGATGAGTGATAGTGAGATACACAAGACTACCGACCAACTATTGATAGAGAGTGTCATCAGTGAGAGGAGTACCATTCGTGATAGAAAAATGAGCATTGGCCTCAATTAAAGTGCTAACAATTTTCTCATATGTGATTCTAGCACGAGAACTAAGATCTGTAATATGTTTGGCTTGAGACAAATAGTATTTAGTGAAATCATATGAGACTTCAAGACCAAAAAAATAACCGAGATGTCCCAGATCCTTCATCTCAAACTGCTTGCTCAGAAACATCTTAAGATCATTAATTCCCTACAAATCACTAGTAATTATTATCATATCATCAACATAAAGAAGTAACAAAATGCATCCTCTATTGGCCTATTGAATGAATAAAGCATGATCATAGGACTAGATTGAAAACCAATCTATCCAATAATATAACTAAATTTTACAAACTAGGCTCGAGGAGTTTGTTTTAATTCATAAAGAGCTTTCCAAAGTTGACAAATCATATTAGGGGAATGGTCATAGCCAGAGGAGGTTGCATATAAAATTCTTTAGTAAGATCACCATTAAAAAAAGCATTCTTCACATCCATTTGAAATAATTACCAATGTTTGATAATAGCAATGGATAGAAGACTGCGAATAGAGGTGATAAGAGCCATAGGAACAAATGTTTCTTCATAATCAACGCCATATTCTTGTGTAAAACCTTGAGTTATAAGCCTTGCCCTGTAACGTTTCACTGAACCATTTGCTCGAGTCTTAATTTTATAGACTCATTTGCAACTAATGATAAACTTCTCTAATCCACCATATCCCATGTATGAGTATTTGTAAAGGCTTAGAGTTCTTCCATCATAACTTTCTACTATAGAGGGTTACTACTAGCCTTATGATAAGTTTTGCGTTCTTATAAAGAAATAATGGTAGAGTAGTAATGATAATTACGAAGAGTAACAGGAGGTTGCCTTACACTAGTAGTACAACGAGGAGAGGATGAACTAGGTGGTGAACTAGATAAGGAGGAAGGATCAACAAATGTTGAAGAGCCATGATCCTAAGTTGAGAGAGAATCATTAGGAGCAAGCATAGGTGAGCCAACATTGTCTGGGCTAGATGGTCCTACAAAATCAAGAAAAATAATCGAATGATCTATTAGAAAGGAAGAAGGAATAGTATGATCCTTAACGGATGAAAGACTAGAAAATATTTTATGTTCCTAAAACGTAACATAATGAGAAATATGAAGGCATTGAGAAAGAGGATCCAACAACGATAGCCATTATGTTCAATCTCATATCTTAAGAAACAACATAATCTAGCTTTGGGTTCTAATTTTGTGTGTTCATAAGGCTGAAGAAGAAACAAAGCACACACTACCAAAGACACTAAGAGACTGACAATCAAGTGCATGACCATATAAACTTTCATAAAGGGAAATATTATCAATAATAGAAATGGGAACTCAGTTAATAGTGCAAACAACGGTAAGAACAGCTTCCCCTAAAAAGACTCAGAATAGGTGGAAGAGATAAGAAGAGCTCTAATAGTGTCTAGGATATGTCGATGTTTACGTTTTGCCTTGCCATTTTGTTGAGATGTAATTGGACAATATCCATGTACATAGTGCCATTTTGAGACAAAAATTGAGATAAGACTAAATTTTTATATTCCATAGCATTATCAATGTGAAGAATCTTAACAAGACACAAAAATTAAATTCTCACCATTGAAGCAAACTGAATATAAACTTGAGGTAATTTATACCTATTTTTCAAGAGGTAAATTCATACATATCATGAAAAATCATCCACAAAAATCATAAAATAATGAAAATCACCCATACTAGGATGAGGAACAAGTCTCCAAATATCAAAATGAACCAAGTCAGGTGTAGTAGAAATAGTATCACTAAAATCAAAAGGTAAAGCATAATGTTTAGATAACTAATAGGAAATATAATCTAAATGTTCATTGTTAACATCTTCTAAATAACCATTGGAAATTAAAGATCTAAGCCTAAAACTAGAAACATGTCCTAAACAAGAATACCAAACATTAAAAGAAACAATAGAAACTACAAAACTGGATGGTAAACAAAGAGAAGTAAGCTCAATACAACCATTACTTAAAAAATGTAAATCAACACCAAGTTCACATAATTAACCAATAGAAATAAGATTCAATGATATTTTTAGAACAAAAAAAGTATTTGTTAAAGATAAATTGGATGTAGAGATAGTGCCTATTTTAGGAATAGATAAAGCAGAATTATCAGTAATATGAACAACAGGTGTAACAGTAGGAATAGACATGAAAGAAAATAAAGAAGAATCAAATGTCATATGATTGCAATAAGGAGAATCAAAGAACTATAAAGAAGGAGCACTCGAAGTAATAGAGAGAACAAATGAAGAAAACACACCAGAAGAAGTTTGTAACAGTTGGAAAATAGTATGAACATTTTGAATTGTGAATTTGGATGAGGCAATGTCAGAAGAACCCTCAATAGCAACAACAATAGTGGACAAGTGTCCAGTTCTAGAAGTACTCATAGAGAAATTTGCAGAAATGCCATAGTAAGAAGTTTGTCGATTTTGAGGTTGCCTACGACATTCAACTTTCGTGTGACCAAGTTTCCTGTGATAATTATAAGTAACAGTGCGAGAAAAACCTATAAGAGTAGCCAAAGCAACATTAGGCTAAAAAACATGTATAGAAAGAGAAAGACCTATGGGAGTGGCGAAGATGGCATTGGATAGATGGTAAGGATCGTTCTGCTCGAAGTGTGTTAAGATGCATTTCCTCATAAAGTAATTTTTGAATCACAACATACAGTTTGGGTAATGGACTGTGTGAACCATAAATTTTACACCCCCCCGATGCAGCCATAACTTGATACAGGCTAAGTTTAGTGCACTATATAGAACTAATACAACGGTCTCACTAACCGATTTGCAAGCTTGGGTTCAGGGGTAGTGCCCCCAAAAGAAAAATTTTAACCTTCAAGTACATGGCTTCCCCGGATACCCAATTTTTCAATATGAACCAACATAAAAAAAAAAAAAAAAAAAAAAAAAAAAAAAAAAAAGCTAACACGTGGGAGCTATAGGACAGCCTTGCAGCACCTATAGTTAATAAAGGCGCAAAGGGGTCCTGTAGCCTAGGAGCAAGGCACAGGCGCTCGCCTGATAGACATATGGCGTAAAAATAAAAAATAAAAACAATTGTTACTAACTAACAAACATATATAATAATATGACTATTTTTATATAAGTACTTAAAACACATAACTTATGACCAAAATAAACAAAACACATATATTAAACTTAGTAATAAAGGTTTCTAATGCAAAAACCATAAGGTTCGTACTTCCTAATCCTACTAATACTAAAAAGCATCCATTCTTAAGACATTTATCAATTATTAAAGCACAATCAATAATCATCAAGCTTAATACTATCTTCTTCTTCATCATCATCTTTAAATTCAAGTTGATCATTTCCAATTTCCTCTTCTTCTTCTTCATCATCTTCCTCCAAATCATTTTCTTCCTCATCTATAAGTATTAGAGGAGGGTTGGCTCTCATATGAGAATGTGCCTTTGCCTTTTCCTTCTGCTTAGGCCTAATACTTAAAGTGGAAGTGGATATGACATTTTTTCCTCTTGTTAGATATGGCTCCTCTTCAATTCCACTAGCTCTAGCAACCGCAACCCATGTCAAATCATCACCATCAAACACCAATTCATCTTCGTCATCCTATTCTCCGTTCATTTTACCCATCAACCATTCGTTACTATCATCTATATCCTTCAAAGAGATAGGGTAAATACAGTCCCGTGCATCATATCAATGTTTTAACGTCCGATTGTATTTCATAAATACGAAATTATTTAAACTTTGTTGAGCCAACCTTTTTTTTTTTTTTTTTTTTGCTATGAATCTGAAACATATCACAATAATTTAATTAGTATGATATATATAACAAATTGAACATCATGCTTTTAAACTAACATAAAGACATTATTTTAATTACTTACATGCTCAAATATACTCCAATTGCGCTCACAACCATATGCATTAAAAAGTGAGGCCAAGCACTTTGATGGCAAAATTTTGCAAATTTGGAGTTGACAATCCAAAAGATTGCCACTATTCAACTACCAAAGAGCATGTGTTTGATTAATATATAATTCTAAGTTTCTAACTAATCTTCTTACTTAAAAGAAGTATTTAATTTAATATATATTATATACCTGGAGATTTTGTCTTTCTATTCCTAATAGTCAACTCCATCCCAAACAGCTCTTCCGCATTTCGATATAAAATGAGTTCATCAGTAATTTTGTTTGACTCTGCATGACTTTGAACCAATCTTTCTAGGGCTTTATAGAGACCTGACATAACTTCTTTATTTTAAGATATGTTGGTGTTTGAATAAAAGAACTCGGGATTCAAATAATATCCTGCTACATGCATAGGTCGGTGAAGTTGGCATTCCCATTATAGTCAATGATCTCGAAAACTTACTTGTACTTTTCTTCTTTTTCATTAAAAGACTTCATAATATTTTCTTTAGCCCTATCTATAGCCTCATAAATATATCCCATTGCAGCTTTTTTTTTCACCATCAACCAATCTAAGAACACAAACTAGAGGACTATATATCTTTAAGATGTACAAAATATAGGTCCAAAATCTAGGCATCAAGATAATTTTAGTGATCTTCCTACCAGCAGATTCTTTTGCCCATTTACTAGTTAACTAATCCTCTGATGTGAACATCTTTCTTAAATTGTGCTTTTGCTTATGTATCCTTTGAAGAGTAAGAAAAACAGTAGCCATTCAAACTCATTGTCCGCTTCAATGTTTCTTTGAAATTAGACAACTTTCTGATATCTTCTAGCATCAAGTTAATGCAATGAGAAGCACAATGAGTCCAATACAAGTGTTTTCTTTTTGTTTCTAATAGTTTTCCTATAAAAAAAAATTGAAGAACTAGGTAAGTTTATTATACTTTAAGGCTTAACAACTTAAAAAATGAAATTGAAAATGAAAAAGAGTTCCTACCAGTAAGCACATTGGCACTTGTGTTATCAGTAACAACTTGAACCACATTTGCCTCTCTGCATACTCCACAAATCTATCGAACAATTTAAACAATTTCTCTCCATTCTTCACATAATCAGAAGCATCAATAAACTCAAGGAAAATTGATCTATTAGGCGAATTTACTAAAAAGTTAATGAGAGTCCTTTTTTTTTTTTTTTTTTGTCTGTCCATCCGTCTGCCATGATAGAACAACCTTATTTTGCTCATTCTTTTTCATAGGACTTCATCATAATTTTTATACTATCAACTTCCTTTTTTAACAAAGGAATCTGCACCTTATGATAACAAGGTGGTTTCATGCCTACACCATATTGACCTATAGACTTTACCATCACCTTAAAATTAGGATAATTAATGGCATTAAAAGGAATTGTAGCACCATACATCGAGCTTTGTCTCTACAAGCTTTTTCTCGCAATTCCCTTTTATATGCCTCAATTATAATATTTTGCTTTATGTTCTTTCCACCTTTCCTACTTTAAACCACATTTTTTGCATTAGGAGTGAAATACACATCCATTGGACCTTTTTGCCTTGGCCTCTTTTGCATATTCACCAATTTAACACTCTCTTTTGAGCCTTTGCTAGCTCCAATATTATCCAAGTCCTCATCATCACCATAAGTATCCACATCATCAAAGTCTGAAATCGAAATTCTTTCAAGATTAGATTCTGCAGCCTTATTCTCCATGTATTTTTTAATTTCATCACGTACATGAGGCAGGCATCTTGTGCAAGCCTTAGCATTTCGATATCCTCCAATAATATATTTTTTGGAATGGTAAATACCTCCTTATGTAACTTTTTTCACAAAAATTACAAATCAAATTCTTGGTGTTGTTTGGTGTTTCCATTCAGACATACTTCCATCCCGGATCTTTTGATCAAGTATTAGAAGCCATCAAAGCCATACTCATGTCATGATACAACAATAAAATAGGGTGAAATCATATAATCAGTACATCCAACTTAAAAAATGAAATTTAAACACAACTAATTAAAACTTAATTATAAATATTATAAACAGTATACCCAATTCTTAAGTATAACTATTAAATCATAAACAAAATTCAATATACCCAATTCTTAATTATAAATATTAAATAATGATAATATCAAAACAGCAACCAAAAAATTGCAGTTTAAATCTAGAAAATACCCAACCAAAAAATAAGAAAATAAGCGACAAATACCCAATAACAATACCAACAATAAATACCCAGAAAATAAAAAAATAAATACCCAATAAAATCACCCAAATACCATAACTAAAAGATATGACCTTAAAAATACCTAACAATAAATACCCAGAAAATACCTGGAAAAATAGCCTAGAAAATAACCCAAAAAATACCCGATAATAATATCCAGAAACAAAAATCAAAATCTAATCTCAAATGGTCAGAAACAAAAAAAAAAAAAAAAAAAAAGAAGAAAAGTGTTTAAAGAAAGAGAGTAGATTTGGTATAGTTTAATAGGATTTAAGGGGGGAAAAAAGAGAAATTTAAGAAGAGAGCATACCTGGCTAGTTAAAGGAAGAGTCTGATCTTCTTCTTGTCTTCTTTCTTTCTTGTTTCTTTGCTACATAGAGGCGGTAGTGTATTTTCTACTTTTAGTTGATAGAGGCAGCACTAATTCATTTTTTTTAATCTCCTTTATTTCTTTTTTTTTAATTGAAATTATTTGGTGTTGGTTGGTTTATGATAAGTTATTTTAAGCTTTGGATGAATGGCTCAAATTATTCAACCATTATTTTTTTTAAAAAAAATACAAAAAACATACTAAATGGCCTTTTGTAATAAAGGCATGCCTTATATGTGCCTTGCCTATAGTGCAAGGCTCACTAAGGCGCGTGCCTTTGTGACAACTCCCGCGTTTAACATTTTAAGGCACTGGGAGGTGCGCCTTGCGTCGAGGCATGCGTTTAACAACTATGGCAGCACCAGTACTTGAGTAGTGTAGCAGGTACTACATGCGGCTGGCTGAAAACACTACCCTCCCCGTGTGGCTAGTTCTCCTATGCACTGAAATTCTATTTTTAGCCTTTTTAGCCCATTTTTCAGCCACTTTTTACCCATATCCTTTTGGTCTTTTCATTCTTCCACTTTTTAAATTGCCCTCACCCTCATTTTCCTATAAATAAACCTTTAAATCCTCTCTTTTTTTCACACCTTGAATTAGTATGATGGTTATATACTAATTTCCTTCTTCTTCTCTCTCCAATCAATCCCTTTAATTAATTAATTAATCTTTTTAATTAATTAATTACTCTACCCTAACCCAAGTTAATTAATCCTTTTAATTAACTAATCATTTTTTTAGATTAAAATTAATAACTCAATTAATTAATTAATCATTTTTTTCAAAAAATCAAATTAATCATTTTTTTTAATTAATTCACCCTTCATCCAAATTAATTAATTAATTATTTTAATTAATTAATCTATCCATCTATTTCATCACACGAATTATTTAATTAATCATTTTAGTTAATTAATTAATCCTCAATCAATCCAGTCCTCCAATATCCATAAAATGAAATTTCGGTCTGACAAAATCCTCCTCCCAACTCAAGCAAAGGTACAACCTTTTTTACATCAATTCAACCCCAACCCAAAATTAATTTGATTAATATATAAACCTCCTTCACCTCATAGTGGAATGAACTATATAAATTTTGATCCTCATTCAATGGAGTACGTAGACACGTTCAAAATTTAAATTCGAACTTGAAATTCAATTTTTCAAACTAAATTCATTTTCCATTTGCTTTTCAAATGTAATTAATTATTTCTAATGATATTTGTAAGGGAATCTGTAATCTTCCTAAAATCTTATGAGGGATAGAGAAGACATCCCATTATTTAATTTATGTAATTAGTCAATTTAATTAATTTAGAATTAAAGAGTGATTATGTGGTTCTCCTAGAATCCATAAGGACTAGATGAAAGACTTTTCTTAATTTGTGGATGATTTACTTAAATGCTCTTTTAATTTCTCTAAGCACTTATAATTATGCCTTGTATTCATATTATGCAATATTCATTAATTTTACTTATAAATGTCATTTAATATTTCTCATCCATAAAATCAATTGTTCTAAGTCAAATTAAACTTAAGAGTCAAATTGTAATTATTTAAAATAAAAAACCTAGTCTTCAGTTAATTGAAAATTAATGGATTGGAGTCACAAGTGGATTTTACCATTTTAAAAAATAAATTCGCATAGTGACTCCCAAAATCACTATCCAAAATCATGAATAAATTTCATCAGCGATAGTCACTCCAATCGTGAGTACCAAAACTCGTTTTATAACCTTCTTAAAAATTGGCCCGCCTTTCCTTAGGGCAATTCTTTGAGTAAGGGAGGAGCGTTTGGGTGAGGTTTGACAGACTGCAATAGAGAAGTGAAGCACTGACAGTCTCTAATTCTTGATGAAGAATTATTAGAAGATGCCAAATACGTTAGCGATCACGAAGGTCCAAATAAAGATTAGCAGAGGCAAAATCAAGCCATTTAGGATCATCGGTAGCTAATTGATTCCAAAGTGTTTGTAGTTTAGAGACATAGCCATGAATAATCTAATGTGATTGTTGCTAAAGCATATGAAGACGATGATAAGACTGAAACTAGTGCACATCATCAGAAACAGAGTATCAAGTTTTTGGAAAAACCCACACGTCACAAGCAATATCAAAGTGATGGAATTCACTCTTAGTTCCAAGAAGACAAGTGTTATGGATTCATGTAAAATTTGATGGTTTTTTCCATCCCATTGTTCTAACCTTTGCTCAAATTTTGTATCATTTTTGTCAGTATTTTTTATTGGTTGGGATATGTCACCAATCACATATCGCCATAAAAGATGACCTTTCAGAAAACTGCGCCTCTCTTGTGACCATAAGTCATAATTGGTGCCATAAAAAATAGTAGTAATGGGTTGAAGCATAGGTTGAGTAGCATGTTGGAAACTTTTAGAAGCCATTTGTGCAGTAAATAGAGATAAAAACAATGCCAAAAATGGAGAACTAAACATAAAAGTCAAAGATATAAGTTGAATTATAAAAGTCAAAGATATAAGCTAAATTTTGCAAAAGAGACAACAAAAATAACTCAAAAGGCCCAAAAACTTTAGGAACCATTATGATTTAGTTGAAAACTGGTTTAAAAAAACACTGAATCGGTTGATCAAAATGAGGTGGACCTGGTCAATTAGAGGGTGAACTGAGAACACAAATTGGAGCAACAGAGCGCAAAACTAGTCTGGCTAAGTGCGGATTAGGGCGCTGAACTAGTCAGGCACAGTGTTGATGTCGGCATGGGTGAGCAAAAATTTTCGGCGTCGCATCTGGCATCCAATGAAGCTCCAGAGAGTTGCGCTGGGTTCGCTGGAAAAAGAGAAACAAAGTGGTGTACATAAACCACTGATTAATCACCAGAAAATCGACCAAAACTGACAGAAAGATTTTCTGTGTAAATCAAAACCAAGAGCCAAATTTCATACTAGAATTTTTTTAAGAAGAACAAAATAAAATTTTAGAAAAAAAAATTTAGCAGGGCTCTGATACCATGTTAACAGAGATAAGATAAAAGATTAAGGAGAATATATATATTGTACTGTGTGAATTGTACAAAGAATGAGAGGTCTATATATAAAGGTACAATGGAGAGATAATGGAAAGAATATTATCCAGCTATAATTTAATTACAACATAATTACAGGGATATAAAACATGATTTAAGGCATGATTGAGGCCATATAATCTTATGTATATTAACAGTTAGTATGGTTTTTTTTTCCTGGTCTTTATGGGTTTTATTGGATTCTCTAATTGCCCTTATAGTTTTTGAGTGTCCTTTTCTCCATTAATGGGTATAAAGCTTTTGCTTCCTTAAAGTTGTGGTAGAAATTGAAGTTTTAGCATAATAGCTGCTGAGAGCATATGAGATTGAAAGGTATACCCTATAATTGATGATGGTGGTTGCTAAAGGGTATGAATTATGGAGTCCTTTAGATCTCTAGATCTACTCTTTTTTTTTTTTTTTAAATTTTTGGAAGGGTACTAAAATCCAGTGCGCCACTACCATCATATACCAAGGAGTCACATTTTCATACTCAGTTTGAGGCACATATCTAAATTCCGTGACATGTTTTACCGTTGGGTGAGGTTGATTTCCTATTGTCAATGATTTCTCCTCTTATTCCAATATAGAAGCGATGTTTTTAGGTCTCAATTGAGATTATCTGTGCCTTCAATTATGTTCATATTACTTGGCATCAAGTCTAGTTACGTTTTCAAGTTATATTTTTACTAGATAAGAGTGCTATTGGGTAGCCCATTAGTTGGCCATACAAACTCATATGATGTTTAGTTTCAATTTCTTTGTAAGCTGGGTTAAAAATTGCTTGTATAAGCCACTTATACTGTGTAATACTTGCTATTTTGAATGGAATATATAATATCTATCTTTGTGTAACAAAAGAAAAAGAAAAATGGAATGTTGTAGTTACCCATGTGTTTCATGAGGCTAATCAAGTGGCGGACCAGTTTGCAAGTGAGGCTTTCAATTTACGTAGAGGTATCCATGAAGTTCTTTCTTCTTCTCTAAAAGTGATAGAGTTGTTGAATAATGATTTTATGGGAATTCTTTGGCCTAGATAAGTGAAAGTAGTGGAAAGTTAGTTATGGTGTTCTTTTCTTTTCTTTATGGCTTTAGCCCTTAGATGTAACTGATTTTCATTGCTAATTTGGAGTTTTGCATGCACAATTTTATAGTAGCATTATATTATTTTGCCTAGAAAGTAATTACATTATAGCCAAAGAAAGAAGAAGAGAAAAATTTATGAATGAGTACGCTGTTCAATCATGTATTACTTTTTTGAAACTTGTGCTATATTCTTTTTATTATATTCTCTCTTATTCTTACTGAAAAAGGAAAAATTATTAACGTTAAAATTTTATGCACATACACTATGATCATTAGACTAGTTATTTAAAAAGATATACTGTTATTTTTTTTTAGAAGTAAAATCAATCCATTAAAGGTGTATTTGGGATTGCTATTATAGATTAAAAAAATATTTTTAGAATTTTTTAATTTAATTAACTGATTTTTATTATTTTTTATAAATTATTTTTTGAAATATGCTTTTGCGAAAAATATTAATTTACCTGTTTATATTTAAAAATGGTTTTAAAAAATATAAAAATTTTTATTGAAAAATATCTTTTAAAAATTGAAAAATATTTTTAAAAAACTCAATCCTAAACAAGGCTTAAGACTGAAAATTAGAATAATCACCGAAAACAAAGTTTCTGATGGATAGAGGCGTCTGCACTGAATCAGAGCATAGACCATTGAGTCCGGATTGTGCCCAAGGTGTCTGCACTTGAAACTGAGAGGTGAGGAATCAAATTATTCGCCCCAAATTCGAACGCTATTTGCATCTCTTATTCTCCCATTAGAACAGTTCTCAAGGTATAGCTCAGTTGATAGCCTATATTTGCTTGGAGAACATCGGCCATTGGAAAATACCTTGCTTATCAGTATGTTTAGTAAAACGCTATATAATATAATATAATATAATTAAATATATTTTTAATATAATATTTATATTAAAATATATTTCATTATATTATATTACGACTTATGAAAAGCATATAGCAAACAAATATTATTGAAAAATTAAAACTTTAAGGAGAGTTTTGATCAATCTAATTCATTACTGGCAAGGTATGAAAAGGGCCCAAGTATTTTTATGATTGTTTTACTAGCAAAGCCCATTGAGATGACAATTTAGGCATAATCCCCAGTCCAAAATCCACTCGATAATTTCCTTTACAAGGGAACATTATTACTCCATTCATTTTACTTCAAATATTCTATAAGAATGAAATATACAGATTAAAATAATAATAAATAATTATAAATTTTATAAAAAATTTATAATAATTTATCTAATTATTCTTTTTTAAGAATGATAAAAAAAAGAGTAAATTAACTAAAATTAAGGGATTTAATAAATAAAGACAAATTTAAAATTTTTTAATTAATACTATCTTGAATTTATAAAAGCGACACTTGAAATAAAACATAAATTTTTTTTTAAAAAGACACTTAAAGTAAAATAAAGAGAGTATATTTTTTTGTTTCTCGAGAAAATAAAATTTTCCTAGAAAAAATGGAGATTCCATTAACGTGGAGAACTGATTGTCTCCTGCTTATGAACTACTACTAGGATGTCCTGTTGGCTTTTTCTGACACTATAATTGAATCCACACAACTACAGACAAAGCTGCATTATATTATCTACAAAATTATATTATTCTATTTTGTATAATAATTTACTACTTATTTTTTATAATACAGATAATTAAGAACATTGAAATTTGGAGAATCCCATTAATTTTCTATAAAAAATTTTGATGAGCAAAAAAAAAAAACTCTTTGTATTATTATTTTTTTTTAATGATAAATGTGTATTAAGAAATTAGAAATTTAATTTTAAATATTCTGAAATTTCTTACGTATGCATGTGTTTGTGTGATTTTCATCATGCTATCCCCTAATGCAAAAATTAATGTTACATACTTTCTGGGAAACAAAAGTTATTTTCTGGGATTCTTTTCTTTTATTGCTTTCCCACCACTATGTTTTGCTGTTCTAATTAGATTAATAATCAAAAGATACAGAAATTTAATAACGTATTATATACATTTTAACTGGGAAATTTTATATATTATACACATTGAATTACGTATATCAATAGATCACACTAAAAATTACTTTAATTCTTAGATTGACTCAACAAAATAGTAACATTCAGAAGAAGAAAGAAACAATTCAAATCTGAAACATGAAAACAATTCACATAATGTACAGTATATAGTTTAGCAATGATAATTAACAAGCAAATTCAAAACCCTAATAACTAATATCACACAACAATACCACTAATGAAACATGAAATTGCAATTTATATATATATAAATTTATTAAGTGTAGTACATTAACAAATTAAGTTGTGATATTATTGAATGCTGAAAAGAAGAAGAGCTCTATATCAGGAGAGGCAAAGAAGGTGATAGGAGATGATCTTTTATTACAAAAGCACTTAGGGGGAGCTACTTTTCTCTTCATTGGAGCTGGTGGACACGACAAATTCTTAGGTATTTTGAATCTTTGAGCTTTTGGTGTAGAACAAGGACAGCTTGAAGTAGACGAAGAAGAAGAAAAAGAAGAACCCTTTTCATGATTATGTTCTTGGATGTCTTTAGAGCTCCCAGAACAAGGTAGATCCATTAGTTTTTCTCTGCTAATTCTTGACACAACTTCTTCTTGTTGTTGCTCCTTGAATCTTGCTTTTCTTGAATTTGAGGGTGACATTTTTATTGAGAGATTAAAAAAGTGCACGTATATGCACTTTATTGTATGTTTCTTTTTTCTTTTTTTTATTAAATCCTATTCCAACGGCTTAATTACTTCAGATTTAACAATCTTATGCTCTTAAAATAGCTCTAATATCACCGAATTAAAATTTATATAAATATTATACCATAATATTTAAACTTTTAACCTTTTTACGTTATAAGATAAGTATTCAAATATAAATAATTAGTCTAATGAATACGTGACTATTTATTTAGATTTATAGAATTGAGTAATACCATAAGTGTTTATTTAGATTTTATAAATAGATCTAATTTTTTTAATTTTCGAATATACATACATATATATATATATATATATATATATATATATATATATATATATATATATATTAAATTTGGAGGATAAAATTCAATTTTGAAAAAATTATATATTTTTCAATATATATCACTATTGCCCTAATAATGCACCACCGAATATATATAAATATTTGATGACAAAATCATTAAACCATTGAATTATTAGTCAAATTATCACATAGATGTTTATATAGATTTATACAACTGACCAAGTAAAGTGAGAGGAAAGAGAGAACAGTAGTTAATGACACCTTTGATGAAAGCTGAAGGACTTTTCTTAGAAGAAAGCAACAGAAACATTCCAAGATACCATTTAACAAATATTTGAAATCTTGAAAAGCTGCTACCTGTATTGAGTAAATCCAAAATAATATCACACCAGCATCAGCAACTACTACCACTAAAAAAGGCATTTTATTCAAAAACTCTACCAAATCTTGATAAGATTGGTCACTTTTTTGCAATGAAATAAATATAATGCATATTCTCAGAATATATATATATATATATATATATATATATATATATATATATATATATATATATATTGGCCGAAAGGAAGAAAATTGCTAGTATTAAAATGACATGAAGCCAAAGATTGTCAAATAGATTTCAGTTCTGACAAGAAAGCCCAGCAAATTCTAATAATTAAGGACCTTAGGGTGCAATAACAAATTTCCCATGAAAGGGTTCTTAACTATGGACTTAAACCCTAAAAAAACTAGGACTGTAAACAAAGGGTCTTTTGACATTTTTGTTTGAAGACCAAATAACATTGTAAAATTACGCATGTACCTCTACCTCTTCTACTTCTTTTCAGAAACCTCCCCAACTCTTTCAACGTTGCTGGAGGTAAAGAGTTTCGTAAAAGCACCAAAGACAATAAGGTATAAATGGCTGGCTTTTCCCAAGAAGAACTTTATACTGTTGAGTTTTGAGACGTACCTACTGTTACTGATGAAACCAAGTAGCCGTGTAGATTTGGAAAAAGACAAAATTGAAACTCTTCTTATCGGATGATTATGATACTTCTGAAAAATCAAAATTTTTAATTAATGGAAAAACAATATATTTTAAATTAATCTCTTTAAAAATATTTTTAAAATATTTAATTTATCGCGCATACATATATATATATATATATATATAGAGAGAGAGAGAAACGAAGCCTGGATCCATTTATTGAGGATAAAAACAAGTCATCAAAATAATATATAATTCATATATAATTTTTCATTAAACATTAGAAATGAAAATTTATTGATATAAAAGAAAATAAGTCTAATTCAATAAAAAATATAACATATAAAAAGAAGAAAAATAATTTGTTTATGGATTATAGGTTAAATTTTGAATTAGATTTAAAAGAAATTGTTATGATTAAATTTAATTATTTAAAGATCAATAAAAATAAAAAATTTATTACATCATAAAGTAGGGATAAATTAAATATTTTTAAAAAGATTATTTTATTTTTTAATTTTAAAAATATACTATATACATTATTTTTATTTTTATTTTTATTTTTATTTTTCTTTTTATTTTTGGAGACCAAGGCTCCCGGGCCCGAAAATGTTTTCAAAAATTATGTAAAAATAGAATTTCACATAACTGCACCATTTTGAAATCTTAGATTTAAAGCATAAATAGAGAAACTAAACATACATTCAAATGAATATAATAATAGTTTAATATTAATAAATTTATGTAAGTTTCTATTAACGGACTCTACAGTAACAACCATTTTAAATGGGTTTGACTGTAATTGCCACAAAATAACTAACGTACGTGTCATTAATGAGAATTCTCAAGATTCCATCTATAATTGCAAATTTTAGGCCATATTTATTATTTACCATTAATTAATTCCTGTGTGCATGTATATAATTACATATTTGAGAAAAAAGTGAAAAAATTAATGGAATGACTATGCGTTAATTGAAAATACTTTTAAAATAAAATTTTATTATTTACATTTTTTTTAATTAATTTAAAGGAAAATGGCAATGTGAATTATATAATATGGAATATTTTTCTAATAACTATTATTAAACTAGTAATGATAAGGGATAAAATGTGGTCATAGTTTGTTGTACCTAATTCGTGTGAAGCCCATGAGAAGTGATAGCTTCGCTCGACAAAAAGTTCATGTCTCATCAGGCCCAAAGCCTCTTAGCCCATCAACAACTCATTTCTCATCAAGGAAACAAGGACTCAGGTGCCACCCTCCCCCTCGCCTTTTTCTCTCTATGCTAGCAAAAACCATATCCTAACCACAATACTGCTTATACCATATCAAGTGCGTGAGAGCACCCCCTTCGAAGAACAAATATATTCTGGGGCAATGCACATTACTCTGACACCTCTGAGGTCATCTATTTTGCCTATCCCAGAACAATCCGACAAGCAGTGTATAGTGCTCAATAGTGAACTGCGCATCGACACTTGTCCCTACAAAGACACCATCACACAAGGTATAAAAGACCAACTCCATTTTCAATCTGAGATAGTTTGAATTCTACGTTCTCACCTCCATTTTTTCTCTCAAATACACTGGTCATAGAGAACAAATCTTTCTCCTTTTCGACCACCCTACTAACCAATTCGACACTGATTTAAGCATCAGAGGATTCTCGCTAGACAACATGCCTAACCCTTTTTGACGTTGTTTTTTGTCTTGCAAGCCCAACGAAGTCCTTCTAGTAAAGTCTAATATCAAGAAGTCTAACTCTCCATTCACCTCATTTGATTTCAGAATGATTAAATTGGCATCGTCTATGGAAATCAATAGGCTAGATTTTTTTTCTTCTTTCTTTAAGGTTTGCTACACTAGCATTCCTTTCTTTCTATCTAAATCACAAAACACACTTTCTAGGCTTGCAAGATTACTCCCTCATTGTTAAATTGACCCAGTCTAACAATAATGACCCTTTTCAAGATCCAACAACGTTCCAAACCACTCTTACAAGAAATGAAAATCTCTAGGGTAACATCCAAAACCCACACAACGTATATGTGAATGCTTCTTTTTGACCATTAAGCACATTGCTCTCATAACAAGTATTAGCCGGCCCAAGTACCACCCCTCTCTCGACCTCTAACTCAAGCATAACATCTACCTTGCAATTCATAACCACCTTGGCTAATACAATACATGCGGCTCAGTGCCAACAAACTCCCCTCACACATAATGTGAGTGTAGTTTTAGAAACTATCCAAAGATAAGGTGTGAACAAATAATTAACTTTTGCCTCGGAGTTCTAAGGACCTGCAGCAAAAGGAGACCAAGTATTGGCAAGGAACCAGAGGACTAAGTTGAAGTCTATAGTAGGAAGAGTAGGGAGAGAAGATCCACCTAGAGAGGGTATCCCTCCACTACAGGAAGAAGGGGTATATCATCCAAAAAGGAGTGCGCACACAGAAAGTAGGAACCAAACTAAGGACAGACATTCTCACCACTGTGATAGGGCTAAAGGTGATAGGAATAGTCAAAGGAATGACAGAGAAAGAGATGGAAAGAGAGATGGTTTTGGAAGACAATCCCAATATAAGGAGGGAGAAGTGTCCCAGGCTGAGTCCTCCTCACACAAAAGAGGTCGTAGAGGCTAAGAAACTTCAAATCAGTGCAATGCTAAGGAGATAAAGGAGACTATTAAAAAGTTCTTGGAAGAACTGGATTATGAGAAGGGAAAGAAGGGTATGGACAAAAACCTAGTACTCGCTCTCAAATCCCCTTTTACTAAGAGGATCAACGAGTACAAGATACTGGAGAAGTTCAAATCTCTAACTATAACTTGATATAATGGCGAAACTGACCTTAGAGTTTATATCCGAGATTATAAACATGCCATAAAGCTCTAAACAACAAGTGATGAAGTGTTATGCAAAGCTTTTGGAGGCTTATTAGAAGGAGCAACTACGAGGTGGTTTGACATATTAAAAAAAGGAACTATTAGTTCTTTCAAGCAACTTGCGAAAAGCTTTATGCACATGTGTTGCCAGCATCCCTAAAAAAAGGAGGATCCAGTCCTTTAGGCAAATGAGGCAGATAAAAAGTGAGTCTTTCAGAGACTATATGCCCACTTCAATTGAAAAGCCTTAAAGGTGATGAAGCTAGATCAAGCCTGAGCGGTCGAAGAGCTCCAAAATGATATACAAACTACTTCAAAGTCTTATGTAGGCATGCACCTCAATCTCTATAAGAAGCCATAGCTCTAGCCCAAAAGTATACTAAGTTGGACGATATATGCCATTCTAGCTAGTTCGCCAAAAGGAAAAGGAATGAGACCACAAAACAGGAGAAGAAGAAGGTAAGAAAGAAAGAAGGAGGAGGAGATCACAAGGAAGATCATCAAGAAGCGTCAATGGGAAGAGGCCCTAGTAGACCACCACACTTCGATGCGTCAAAGCTCATCCCCCCTTAATGCCAGTCTAGTCAATGTATTCACTACTTACTAAGATCAAAATATCTGGCAAAGGCAGAAACCCATGAAAAGGGCACTTGAACTAAGAGACAAGAAAAAGTACTATATCTTCCAAAACACATACGGCCACAACACGAATGATTGTTTGTTGCTAATGGAGGAGATAGAAAGGCTTATCAATTAGGGATACCTCGATAAGTTTGTAAAGAGAACGGGCAAAAACGGAGAGAACCGAACCAAGACAAAAGAAAACAGATCATCAATGATGGATCAACTAATGCGATTCATTGTTTGACAAGGGGGCCTGGCAAAGAGCTATTAAGCATAAACTAGCTTGGAAAAAAGGAAGAGCCTAGGTTTGTATATTACAGTGGGGAGAAGGCTTGGCTTACTAGAGAAGATGGTAGTAGTTTGAGAGTACCCCATGCAAGCTCCATACTTATTCAAGCTATCGTTGCAAATTATGTAGTGAAGAGAATCTTGGTGGATGATGACATCTTAGTGAATCTAATGACAATTGAAGTGTATGCAAAGATAGGACTCAAAGAAGAAGACTTGGGAGATCTATTCACTCTTGTCCATGTATTGTGTTAATCCTTTCTTGATTGTATACTCAAATTCATTTCATATGCATCATTTTAAATTTATTCATACATACAATCTGTCAAACAATCATTATATACCTCATCTATATGTTTACCAAGTACCAAACATCAAGCCCTCACTCCCTCTTCAACTCTTTACTTGGTTTTTAATGAATAAATCCATACTTGCAAATATATTAAGCTTAATATTCTTCTAATTGAACAAGAAATCTTTTTTTCCCTCCCAAAATCTTAGATAAGAAGAGAAAACAACAGAAATTATAAAAAGGAAAATAAGATTCAAACTTAGAACCTGAAACAAGCAAATTTAATTAAGAAATTTATCTCAAATTCTTAATTAATCATCCAATCTAGCTTTGATGTCCAAAAATTGAGAGGAAAAGAAAATTATTGGGTTCCTTTCTAGTTTTGGACATATGAATGGGGAGAAAATTTGTAGTCGATGAACATAAATAAGTATGTATTGTATTATTTTATTATTTTTAGTAATATTTGTGGTGATAATTAATTTAGTTAATTAAAAATGATGTTACTAGAACTAGATATTTTTGTGCAAAGATGACAAGAAAATTTATCACATACAATTGGGCATTTGTACCTTATATTGATCATTAAATTTTTATAAAGCAAGATGTGGAGCCCATCCTCCTTTAAATTATTTTCTTTATTATTTAATTAATCAAAACTGGCAATTTTTTTTTTTTTTGTATTCTTTCATACTCTTGATTTCAATTATTTAATTTTAAATTGAAGTATATCCATTATTTACTAACACTAAATTTTAAACTAAATATTATATATTTATTAAACCATATCATAGTGGGAAATTCTCATACTATATATATTATATATATATATATATATATATATATATATATGATAGGCCCTCTAGCTCCATGACTTGTAAATCATGAAACTGATAAAACATGACCATGATTTGCTTGGCCCAATTCGTACAAAGTCCATAAGATGATTTGCTGCTCAACGAAGAGCTCATGTCTCATGTCCCATAGGCCTAATTCGTACAAAGCCCAATTCATGCTAGCAAAGATTGCATCCTAGGCATAGCACTACTCGTATCATATAAGGTGCATGAGATATATTCTACCAAGAATGGATTTGCTCAACGGTGATGCGCATTACTTTGACACATTTGAGATCATGCCATTTAGCCTATCCCAGCAAAATTGGACAAGTCGTATATAGTATTCAATAGCAAAACTAGTGTCACTACTTGTCCGTACAAGGATGCTATTACACAGGATATAAAAGACCAATACTATCTTCAGCTGAGACAGTTTGAACTTTACACTCTCTCACCTCTATTCTTTATCTCAAATACGCTGGTCACAGAAATTGGATATTCCTTCTTTTCGACCACCATGCTAACCAGTTCGATATTGACATGAGCGTTAGAAAGTTCTCGCCAGACAACAGGTTTAGCCCCTTTGACTTTGTTTCTTATCTTGCAAGCCAGCGAATTTCTACTAGTAAAGCCTAATATTAAGAAGTCCAACTCTCTATTCACCTCATTTTATTTCAGACTAATTACTATGGAATAGAATATTTTTATTTTTACTCTTAAAAAAATATTGGCAAATCCAAACTCACCACCATTATCTTTTTTTATTTTTAGATTTTCATTTTTATAACACAGATTCTTTCAAAGCAGTTACTCAAATCTTTCTGAAAAGATGGTTTTTTACACCTTGGGATAAAATAAAACACCAATTTTATTACCAAACCATCTTGGAAACCACTAGCTCGGCCAAATTCAACCATTTCAAAAAAGACAAAACACATTCTGATCCTGCATATTCCACTTGCATCATTCAGAAAATAATTCACCTTGCATAATAAGGAAAAGACCTTTCAACTTCAAAATCTTTCCCTGCAAACCTCTATACTCAAGTTAACCACTGCCAGAGTTTCAACTACTAGAACTACAAACAAGCATGATATAACTCTTTCTTCCTTCAAAATCACAAATATACTCATTTTTGGCTATTCAATTTTGATAGGAATTTTCAAACATCCAAACTACCTTATTGGTTCACTCAAGAGTGGAACCACTTTGGGAATTTAACTAAAACACTACTTTCTAAAGTAAAATCTTGCTATGAACTTTTTAAACAACATTTCAAACCAACAAATACAAAGAAAAGATTTAACCCTTTTCTTTTTTTCTGTTCCAAATTTTTTCTCCCTTGGGTATATATCTGATACTTTGCTTATCATCAAACTCAGGACTACCAATACAATCTCATCAGAAGATTCAAAATCAAATGGTGAGATTCTTTCAAAAATAAGATAACTACTACCAAAGTTTAAAATTGGGTAATCAAGAATAACTACATTCAATGCCCCAAAGAAACAACAACCTTCTTGGCACAGAAGTCATTTGTTATTTCAAAATTAGTTGTAGCAAAAACAGAGAATGAATTCTTTCAAATGGTCCAACAAATCATGAAAAATAGATCAATCTCTTCGAAACTAAGCTCTTCAAAAGTAGCCTCTTCAAGCTCAAGCTCAAATTCCTCTGAACCTATCATTGATTTAGGGGATCAAAATGAAAATGACTGTTTTGGCATTCTACCGTCAATTAAATAGGTAGATTTCAAATTTTCAAATTTTTAAACATTGTAAAAGGTTTTCTGCCACTTATTAAAGGCAACTGTAAAAAAAAAAAAAAAGTATTTCACTTTTCAACCTACAGTGGAAAACTACATTTACTCCACTTCTTCAAACAAGTACTCCACTTCTATCAAGAAATGACTTAAAGCATCCACAGTTCCAATACATGTGAAACTACAGTTTCCTCTTTTCAAAAGGCATCTCTAGCTGGCCTATCCTTCAATAGGCCTATGGACTTTCAAAAATTTCAAGATTGCCATTCAAAATTCTTCTATATAAGAGCAGTCTATTTTAAACAAGGCAGGCAATTTTTTCAGAAGCTTAGATTTAGGAGAAAACAATCTCTATAAATCTCTAAAGCCATATAAGAATTCTTGTATCACCTTCAAACACACATCTCCTTCAAATTATATGTATCTCTTTATAATTTACAAATATTATTTTTGTAGTTATAATTTTTCAAGCATAAAGATAATCAAGGTATATTTATTTCAAACTTTTAATTTTCTATATTTATTTATTCAAATCATAAGTAAGAGGAGTATGCTCTCTGCTTGCCCTTTTTCCTAATAAGGGATCATACAGATCAGAAACTATGAAAACTATTTCTTATTGATATTTGTTTTATTAATTTTCATTGTGTGTTGATTGTTGCTGTTGTTACCCTAAGATCCTTGCGGCGTTGTTGGCATCAGAGCCTTGGGGGATAGTGTGTATATTGTGAAACAGTATTGTGCATTTGTTGAAGAAGATAAACAGTAAAACTGTTGAGTGAATAGTTGAGCGGAGGTACAGTAGTAAGTCCCGTTTTCCATTGAGAGTCTTAGGGCAGTAAATCTGGAAGGAGTATGGCCACCAAATTTACTGCCATAAGACTCTCAATGCAAAACGGGACTTTCTACTGTACCTTCGCTCAACTATTCACTCAACAGTTTTACTGTTTATCTTCTCCAACAAATGCACAACATTGTTTCACAATATACACACTACCCCCCAAGGCTCTGACATCAACAACCCCGCAAAGATCTTAGGGTAACAACAGTAACAATCAACACACAATGAAAGTTAATAAAAAAAATTTCAATAAGAAGCAGTTTTCACAGTTTCTGATTTGCAGTATCCCTTATCAGGCAAAAGGGCAAGTAGAAAGTATACTCCTGTTACTTATGGTTTGAATAAATAAATGTAGAAAATTAAAAGTTTGAAATAAATATACCTTGAATATATTTATGTTTGAAAATTATAACTTACAAAAATAATATTTGTAAATTATAAAGAGATACAAATAATTTGAAGGAGATATGTGTTTGACGGTATGTATTTGAAGGTGATACTGGAATTCTAATATGACCTTGGGGATTTACAAAGAGTGTTTTCTCCTAAATCTAAGCTTTTAAAAGAATTGTCTACCTTGATTGAAATAGACTACTCTTATAATAGAAGAATTTTGAATAGCAGTCTTGAAAATTTTGAAAGTCTATAGGCTCATTGAAGGACAGGCCAGCTGGGGATGCCTTCTGAAAAGAGGAAACTGTAGCTTCACATGTATTAAAACTGTGGATGCTTTAAGTCATTTCTTGACAAAAGTAAAGTACCTGTTTAAAGAAGTGGAGTAACTATAGTTTTTCACTATCGATAAAAAAGCAAAATACCTTTTTTTTTTTTACAGCTGCCTTTAATAAATGGTAGAAAACCTTTTATAATGTTTGAAAATTTGAAAATTTGAAATCTACCTATTTAATGAGCGATAGAATGCTAAAACAGTCATTTTCATTGTCATCGCCTAAATCAATGATAGGTTCAGAGGAACTTGAGCTTGAGTTTGAAGAGGCTACTTTTAAAGAGCTAGGTTTCGAAGAGGTTGATTTATTTTTTATGATTTGTTGGACCATTTGAAAGAATTCATCCTCTGTTTTTGCTATAGCTAATTTTGAAATAATAAATGACTTATGTGCCAAGAAGGTTGTTATTTATTTAGGACACTGAATATAGTTATTCTTGATTGGCCAATTTTGAACTTTGGTAGTAGTTACCTTATTTTTGAAAGAATCTCATCATTTAACTTTAAATCTTCTGATGAGATTATATTGGCAGTCTTGAGTTTGATGATAAGCAAAGTACCATATACAAACCCAGGGGAGAAAAAATTTGGAACAGAAAAGAAGAAAAGGGTTAAATATTTTCTCTGTGTTTGTTGGTATGAAATATTGTTTAAAAAGTTCATAGCAAGGTTTTACTTCAGGAAGTATTGTTTCTGTTAAATTCCCAAAGTGGTTCCACCATTGAATGAACTAGTAAGGTAGTTTGGATGTTTGAAAATTCCTATCAAAATAAAATAGCCAAGAATGACTGTTTGTGATTTTGAAGAAAGAAAGAGTTATACCATTCTTGTTTATAGTCCCAGTAGTTGAAACTTTGGCAGTAGTTAACTCGGATATGGAGGTCTGCAAGGAAAGATTTTGAAGTTGAAAGGTCTTTTCCCCATTGTGCAATGTGAATTATTTTCTGAATGATGCAAGTGGAATATGCAGGATCAGAATGGGTTTTGTCTTTTTTGAAATGGTTGAATTTGGTTGAGCCAATGGTCTCCAAGATGGCTTGGTAATAGGATTGAGTTTTGTTTTATCCCAAGGTGTAAAAAACCATCCTTTTGGAAAGATTTGAGTAACTACTTTGAAAGTATCCGAGTTATAAAATCCTTCCTCCATAATCAAAATTGTTTGAAAATGTATTTTTTCCAAATACTCACTTGTTTTCAAAAACTGTTTATTTTGAGATAAAATAATTTCTTGAGTATTGGGTTTGAAAATATTTTGAGATGGATTTTGGGAGGGAAAATCAACCATCTCTATTTTTGAAACGGGGTTTGAAATTTTACCTTTACCTTTTACCTCGAAGGAGGATGCTAGAGAGGCATTTGGAGAGGAGGCTTGGGAAGCCTTTTGGAGTGCCATAAGCACTTCTGGAGAATGGGCTAATTGTTTAATCCATTTTTGAATTTCTTTCAGAGAAATTTGGGTCTCAATTTTTTCTTCTTCAAGAATTATATCCATCCAAGACTTAACTAGTTGGGCTGAAAAAGGTTTGTTTGAAAGGTTTGGGCTGGTGTTTGAAGAGGCTTAGGCCCTGGCCTTATCCTTATTGTTTGAAGTTTAAGGGCTTTGCCATTATCTTTGGTTTTTCGAGGCATTGCTACCTGTTTTGAAAGAATTCATGAGTTAGAAAATCCGAAATTAAATTTGTATCTTCCTTTATATATTCAATATCAAAATCAAATATAGGAAGGATAGCTTGCCATCTGGCAAAAATTTGTTTTGAAGCTAAATTTTGAACATCTTTTTGTAAAACTTCTTTTGCCAGTTAACAATCAATTCTTAAAAGAAATTTTTAATTTAAAAGATCGCTTTGGAATTTTGAAATGCACAAAACAATTGAAAGAATTTATTTTTTAATAGTAGAATAATTCTTTTGGCAATCACTCCAATGTGCCGATGTGAACTGGACTATACATTCTCACCCATTTTGAATTTACTTCAAAATACCACCATATCCTATACCTAGTACATCTGTCTCCACTATTTTTGGAGCTAAAGGATTAGTTAAATGCAGATATAGAATTTTTGAAACTTGTTTTTTGATAGTTTGAACAACCCTAGTATGCTGATCTGACCATGGAACTAAGTTCTTTTTTAACCTATCATGCAATGGTTTTGCTAGATAGTTAATATTAGGATAGAAATCTAAAATATAATTTAGACTTCCTAAGAACCTTTGCAATTGTATTTTATCTAAGATTTTATCAGGAAACTTAGATGCAAATGCAAGAGATCTCTCAATGGGTGTATTGGTACCTTGAGTAACGTAATGGCCCAAAATCTTACACGAGTTTGAAAAAGAGATATTTTCGATTTTGAAACTACCAAATGATTTTTCTTGGCAATATGAAAAAATGTTTGGAGATGTTTGAAATGTTGTTCAATAGAGTTTGAAAATATAAGAACATTATCAATGGAGACAATGCAAAAGTTTGAATATGGATTAAAAATGTCATTCATAATCCTTTGAAATTCTGAGGGAGCATTTTTCAAGCCAAAAGGCATAACATTCCACTCATACTGTCCAAATGGGACTATGAAAGCAGTTCGAAATATATGATTAGGATGAATTTGAATTTGCCAAAATCCTAATTTCATGTCAAATTTTGAAAATAGAAATGCAGAATGAAGCTTTTGAAGCAAATCCTTTTTGTTGGGAATAGGATACCTAATCCATCTTAAGACTTTGTTCAAAGGTTTTTAATTGATCACTAACCTAGGCGTTCCTCTTTCTATTTTGCTATTTTTATTGACATAGAAAGCTACACAAGACCAGGGTGATCTAGATTTTGAAATTAAACCTTTAGACTCTAAATCTTGAATTTCTTCAAAACAGGTGGACAAATGACGCATTGAACCTATACTGGGTCAAAATATGAGGTTTATTTTCTAAACTTATATCAGGAGCAATGATTCCAGGAACAGGGTTTTACCAATTTAACCTATTGAATTAAGGAACTTCTTCCTATTTGAAGGCTTCTTTTTCAGAAGATTCTATGGTTTGTTCTATAACATTAACAGTTCTATGCTAAGACTGTGGAGTGTTAGGAGCCATAAGATTGGATGATTCAGAGGTTGAGGCTTGACCTATCCTACTAAGTTGGTCTCTAATGGCCTAAACAAATTCAAGTTTACTATTTTGAAACTACTGTTGGGAAGGTTTTCAAATCTGATAGGGTTTGAAAACTGGACTTTTGAGCTTTTTATCTAGAGGATAACTAGACTTAGAAAGTTTTAAAGTACTAACAACTATTTTTTCGATATGGATTTCTATCCTGGTGAGCTGTTTTCCTATTGTATGGAGATAGGCATTTGAAAAATTGGTTTGCCTTACGAAATTTTTGATATTATCTTTTTACTCATCTTGGACTTTTTATAGGGTGCTCCTTCTATCTCATGTTCACCATAAGGGATAGACATCTTCCTAAGAGGTGGATGTTTTGACTGAATGATCTGACCATCTACCTTCCATTCAGGAAGTTTATTCCTACTAGTAATAGGATTAACAGACTTGTTTGAATGATATGAATATTCTTTTTTTTTTTTTGAAAGGATAAGAAATATTATTTTCTTTAGCATATATCTCAAACCAATCAAAAAATTTAATTTGAATTTTGAACTAATTGCAAAAATCATAATATTTTTCTTGAATTTCATTTCTAATTTTCAAGAAATGTTTGAAAAACCAAATCTTCTTCTATTCATTCTTTTTTGAATAAAAATCTTCATGAAGAAGTTTTTTATCAATTTGAAATTTTTTTTCCAAAGCATTGATTTCTACTTCAATGTTTTGGATAACTTTTGAAGGTGTTGGAGAAGAAGGGACAAGTATGTCTTTTGTTTTTCTTCAGTGTTTAAGAGTTGGCTTTCATATACTAGTTTTGGTATAGTAGTATGATAGTCAACATTTTAAAGGATAGAGCTAGGTATATCTGAGGTAGAATACATTGGTTTCTGTATTTGGGTTTGAACTTGCTCTTGATGGTGAGAAGCATATATGACTAAAGGAAGATTAGAGACTCTTACTAAGTCAACAATTGAGGGTGTAGAGGTACCATCATAAAAAATCTTGAACTGGTTGATTTTCTGTCAAAAGTGAGTTTGACTCTACCATCTTTAAATTGGGTTATGTTTTTTATGTTAGTGTTTAGTTCAAGCTATTTGGAAAGCTATGGTTAAGTAGCTTTTTCTAAGATCCATTCTTCTGGTAGAGTGATATATTTCCATTGAATAGTCTTAGGGATAACAACATTGGATCTTGAAAGATCTATTTGAAGCAAAATGGTTTTTTCTTTTGAGAATTGTTGAACATGTTTTGAAGCAAAATCAATCATTATTTTGTAATGAATTTTGAAAATTAATGCAATCAGGATTGAAGCATTTTGTAATTATGAGTCTTTATTTGAAGAACAATACTCTTTAAAATATTCTTATCTTTCAAAGAGACTATTATATTTCGATAGCAATCAAAACTAATGAGTCCTCTATTAAAACTAGACTTGATCAATTTTTCGAAAAAAAAAAAAAAAAAGAGTAAGTAGAACAAAAAATTAATTTAGGTATTTAATATAAAAAATATTTTTTAAAAAATTTTAAGTAAACAAAAATTACTTATTATACATTTAAATTATTTTTTAAGTGAAATTTGATAAAATTATATTTAATTTTAATATTAATAATGAAATTAATTTATAAAGATATTATAATCATTTATATTGTATAAAATAATTACTCTATAGTATAAATTAAATTATAAAATTAAAATAATTATTTTATTTCTAACATATTACATTCTTTAGAAATGATTATTCTATTTCTTATATATTATGCTCTATAGTTTATAGCCTAAGTTATATTGAATATGATGCATACGGTTCTATTGAATATGGTGTAGACACTAATTGCAGCCATAAAATTAATGAAAAATTCTAAGCTACCCCTAAAGACTTTTCCAATTTGGAAAAAAAAAAAAAAAAAAAAAACTTTTCCAAAAATAAAAACTTTTAATTGGATTGCCAATCTCCAAAATTGATGGGCTGTCATGCTCAGCCCATTTCTTTTTTGTTTTTGTACTTTTTGTCAACCACCGCCATTAAATTCAAGCCGAATTTCCTGATTATTCCATGCAAGACAACAAACACTACCACCATTACCATCCAAATAGCAATTACAGCTAACGCAATCACAAAGAAAAAAAGAAATTCAAAAGGAGTAAGCATGGCTAAAGTTTAACGTAACTAAATTCATATTCCTGTCAATATCAGATTATTTGGATGTATATAAAAAGAGTTTTCCAAAAGCAGCTAAGAATTTCCCTTTGAGTTTAAGTTGATAGTAATATCCACAGCGTCAAGAATAATCAAATAACTATTAATGGGAAAAAATGGCCATCATCCACAGAAGAGAAATGCAAAAATTTATGTTTATAATGGATGGAAGAATGAGAAGAAAGCAAAAAATTGGACTCATTATAAATTTATGCAACAAATATCCAAAGCAGCTGGACATTTCACCTTAGGGAGATCTCATTGAAACTATCTTCTCTAAGTACTCTATTGTCTCGTGCCCATTTGGGAAACAAAAAATGGCATGCCTTTCTAAAAATTGTTATCAAATTGTCAGTGCAAAGCATAGTTAGTCCTACTATACAGAATGGAAATGGAAGAACAAACAAATTAGATCATCTGTTGGACTCTAAGGTTCTGAGCCTGACTCCAATGACTCTTCTTCTGCTTGTGACTTACGGTTAGCAAAAGGCGGTGGTGGAGGATCAACTGTCAACGTGCCTTCTAATACCTTCACTACCTCACCCATTGAAGGTCTCATTCGTTCATCCTTTTGAAGGCACCAAAATGCAGTTCTCAACGTTCGCTCCAGCTCCTCTATATCAATCTCATCATCAATTCTTTTATCTACAACCCTCTCTGGATGCCCCTGGATCCATTCCTTATAAGTCCATTCACATACATCCTCTACTCCATGACAGCCAGTTACCAATATCAGCACCATCTTGCCAAAATCCTCAGCATCTTTATCTCGAATATTTGATGATGCCTCAGGATGAATGATCCTCAACCCAAATTCACTCACCTTGGCCTCAAAATTTTTATCCAAAACTACATTTTCACACTTCAAATTTCCATGGCTTATAAACTCCCTACACCCTGTGTGTAAATAACTAATAGCTCTGGCCACACCTAAGCATATGTCAACTCTCCTTCTCCAAGACAGTCTCTTACTCAACTCATCATCTTCTATATATTTCTCCAAAGAACCATGTTTAACATACTCATAGACCAAAATTCTTTGACCTAACTCACAACAATAGCCATTAAGCTTCACCAAATTTTTGTGATGTATGCTTCCTATTTTTGAAACAGCGGCTCGAAACTTTCTTTCTTCTATGGTCGATTCCAAGTCCTTAATTGCAACTGGTTGGTGGTTTGGAAGCACACCTCTGTACATCTTTGGCCCAATTTGATGCTTGAAATTTCCTGTTATATCCTTGATTTCAGCAAATGATAACATCATCAAACCCTTCGAGTTGCTGCCCGTGTAAGCTGTGGCAGCTTTCTTCCAAATCAAATTTCTTCTCCTATAGATGTAGCAGCCAAGTACTAACTGAGCTACAGCAAATAGAACAAATGTACCTGAGGCAGCTCCAGCTAGACAAGGAATGCACACCCTATTGGAGCGCTTAGCCAGAGATTGTGCTGAAGATCTCTCAGTGTGGGGATTAGCAGCTAATGGATCTGAACACGCCTTAACAAAAGATATTGAACTTATAGAGGGGCCTGAATACCCAGTGAAGTAAGGAGTCTTTTTCATTCGGCATTCAGCAGTTCCATCATTTGTGAAGGTTGCAGCATTACAAAACGGGTTCCTCATGCACAAGGTTTTGCATTGATTTAGACTAGTTAGGACAACTGAATCGCTCGGTGGATAAATCTCATAAAGAAAGGTGTGCTCATATGTAAACATACTGTCGCCAGATGTGCAATCTTGTGCAAAGCATTTCGAGTTAGGATCAGCTGTTATCTTAAATGGGCATCGACATTCAGGGGACCCTGATGCATTGAAAACACAGATACCATGTTGGCCACAGGTTGCAAAGACACTGCACTGATTCTCAACAGCTTGCCAAACTGATCTCCATGATTTCAAATCATCAATCCATGAGTACATCCGCAGATTACCATCAATATCTAGCCTCAGCAATCGAAAGTTTACAGTGTCATTGTGATCTTCTCCATAGACAGACCAAATGGGGTCCAATGTCTGGTTCACAAGTTGCAGAACTCCACCAGAGGTAAGAACAGCACTGAGGTTGGAAGCAGATGGATTTCTACTAGTCCAGTACATGACATTACTTTCCCATCTCAGTTGTAACTGGCCTGAGGCATTCATGTAAAGACTATAGTAACTTGACACAGAATTTTTGCTTGCAGCTCTAAGTGTTTTATAAACAGATAAATTCTGGCCCGGAAGAAGCGTGTCAGTTGGACTGTCAAAGCTTTGCCAAACAATACCACCGATTTCATCCAGTAGAACAAAATTGCCATCATCACGAAGAAGAGCTGAAACAACTACTGATTGGCTTGTTTTACTAGTCCATACTGTGACTTCGTTCGAGGAATCAACCAAAACCAGTTCCCCATTTTTTAAAAGCTGGAAATAGGACCTGTTACCGACTGTAACATCAGCTCCAACAACCCAAACCACAGTTTGTTTGCCAAGAGGAATGGATTTCGAATTGAATCGGATCCCAACACTATATTGGTTAGGCTGATCAGAACAGTTAAAGAATCCAATAGCATAGTCACCATTAGGAGAAACCCATGAGTCATTTTCCTCTACAGAAAGTTTTGAACCTAAGGGAATTTGTGAGAGGACAACATGAAATAGAAAGAACCCGATAGAGAAAAATAGCAGTAGAGGTGAAAGATGGAAGAACTTTTCCTGTTTAAGCATACTTAATATGCTTAGATATACAATAAAACAAGAAGCTTATACTAAATAATCAGGAGATATTAAGGCCATTAAACTTCTAATTGGACATTATGAAGCAAAATTCATGGGAAATAGGTAGGTGGGAATCAAAATTTTCAAGATTAAGAATGATTCAAGATAAAGTAACCTTTCGAGGGTTTAGTCAATCACTGACAAAAATTCAAGATTAATGAATCACATTTCAAAGTTAATTAGGAAATTCTAGCCTAAATCAAGGAATTTCAAGGGCTTTATGATAGAATTCGGCAGAAAACAATGACTATGAAACAGATAGAATTCAAGATTGGGAAATAAATATTCAGAGTTTGGTACCTGAAAGTGGAAGTGAAGAAGCTAAAAATTCAAGAATCCAGCATAGAGTACCACCTTGACCACAACCAAGATATCATATGTTTGTTTCCTTTTGGACCAGTAAACAAAATAGGCATGTGGGTATCCAATATTTGACCAGGCAAACAAGATTGATAGAATATTTAATTAATCAAATTGGGAAACTGGATGGCAAAGATGTCCTGTAAAGAAAGAAAACATGAAAAATATTAGTTTTTTTTATTATTATTATTTATGGAGGCAGAGAAAAATGAAAAATGGAATGTGAAATATTGAATCTTCTCCTCGGTGCATATGGGACCCAAAATTAGGCCAATGGGTTTCTACTTTCTAGTCCGGAGTAGTGCAATCCCTTTCAAGGTAGGAAAAAAAATTATCTAGACAGTGATACCGAGGAAAGAAAGTCAAAAAAAAAAAAAAAAAACAAGAAGAACAAGAAAAATCAAGACTTGAAATAGCTGATAAATCTAAAGAACTAAAGCAACTCATGAACAATGAAGTGGGTTTCTTGTGATTTGAGTGAGAACGAGCCAAAGATCTGTTTTTCTCGAAGTCAAAAACTTCCCAAGAAACTAAGAAACAAATTTCAAAGTTGCAAGCTTTTTCTTCCCTGAAAATTTTTCCAGAAAAACAAACACAAATAGAGACTAGAAAACATACTAATTTAACAAGAAGAGATGTGTAAAAGTAATTACCAGAAATGGGTAGAGGCTTAAAGTCTCAAAACAAAGAAGAAATGGCGGCTCTGGCAAAGGATTTTCAGACTTGAGTTGAGAGGGCAATGTGGCGTTAGAAAGAGTCTCTGAAAAAATCAGAGCAAAGTTTCCAACCAACTTTCTATGGGAGAAGTGAGTGAAGTGTTAAATGGAGGACAGTTCGAAGTTATAAGAGAGAGAGAGAGAAAATGGATTATGTGGGATTTTCCTCTTTTTTTTCATATATATAATATATAAATTTTTAATTTTATTTTCCTTTTTCGTGTTAAATGGTAAATGACTTTATGGTATGTTTTTTATTTGTTAGGAAGAAAAATTTTGAAAATAATTAATTTTTTTAAATATTGAAAATAATTAATTAATTGAAAATGGAAAGAAAATTTGATATGAGGCCCCAAAAAAAAATTCTTGGAAAATGAATCAAAATTACCATTATAACCTCAATCAATATCTCCAATTAATTAGAATTTAGAAAAATAAAGAATAAAATTTGAATAAAACAACTTTCTAGCTATATTTTCTCTTATTATTTTCTTTTCTTTTCCACTTTTAAGGGAAAAAAAAAAAAGATTTTTCTTTTCAATTTAATTTAATGTGTTCGCTTGATTCTCAACAGCCAATAAAAATGTGACACGTAATCCAAATTGGACAAGTTGGTGTCTGAATTTTTTGGACCATTTTATGTAGGGTTAGGGCTGGGTTTTATTAAATAAATAAAAAAAAAATTGTAGTTGAGGAAAATTATGAGATTGGACAATCGTGAAAGGAACACCACACCCATTTTGAAGAATTTTCACATTGATTTTACATTTTCAAATAGGTATTATAAGAGAATTTTTATATGTGGAAGCAATTGTTCTTTAGGATTCTCTCAACAAAATTATTATTTATATAAGGCCCAAAAATATATACAAAAATATTTTAGTGGTTAATAATAATTAATTACTGATAATTATTAATTGTTTGATAAATTTTTGTTAGTAGTTATTGTTTAGATATTTCAAAAATAGTTCTTCTTAATACATTAATTGACCTTCAGAATTTATTTTATTTTTTAAAATTTACATAATGTATCCTATAATATATTTCTTTTTATTGTGCTCTAAAAATCAAACAATAATACAAATATTTATTAATAAATTATAATTAATTTTGTCTACAACCTTATTTGGTATGAGGGATTTCGAATAAGAGATTTTACAAAATTCATGGATTTATATTAAACTTACAGTTTAATAATTTAAAAAATGGTCAAAATCCATGAATTTTGAAAAATTTTCTACCTTCCAAAATTTTTTATTTTTTAAAGTTTTAATTTCTTACCCCTTAGGTAGGAAAATTCAAAATCCACTATTTTTTGTGTATGAGAGATTATGATAATTTTTTTTATTCTAAAATTATTCATAATAATTTACTCTCTCCATTCTGAAAAAAGTGGCAATTAAAAAAGTTAGTTTGTTCATAAATAATTGGCCATTTAGCAACAAAAAAAAGGTAAAATGGCTAATTTACTCTTATATTTTTCAAGTATGAAAGATATTTTTTTAATTTATATTATAATTAATAAGGGTCTTTTTTATAACTTATGATAAAATTATTACTACCTTAAAAATAGTGATTTTTTGTTAATGACCATTTTTTTCAGAACAGATGGAGTATTAATTTTATAATTAATTTAAATAGTAAAATTCTTAAAATTTATAAATTTAAAAATCTCTCAACCCAAATAAAACATACATGTTTATCATAAATTATTATTTTTGTTGCTTATAAATAATTATACGTGACTATATATCTTGAATATTAATTAAAATATTTGAATAGTTATTAATTAAAAAAAATGGTAGTTTTGTTATTAATAATTTTAGCAAAGATAATTGAGTCAAAATAAAAAAATAAATTAAATTAGCTATTAATTAATAAAAAATTAAAATAAAGTTTTCTGAATCAATAATTATTAGGAGTCCAAATAATTAACAACTATTAATAATTATTATGTTTATTAATAATATTTAGTTGTTAATTTAGTTGGTATGTTAATTTAGTTGTTAGGAGCCAAACAATTATCAATTGGTTTATTACATGATATTTCATACTAATTATTTAATCTTTTAAAAAATAAATCAAAACAACTAATGAAATCAATTAAATTAAAATTTGGATTAAAAAGTTCAATCTAATTTATAATTATATACTTGTTAAATAGACATTAATTAATTTACTCTAATTAAAATCTATAAAATGGATTAAATTGGGGAATAAATTATCAAATAGATTGAATCTTTTTTTTTTTTTTTTGTAAAATATAATGCAATAGCTTTTGCACATTGTATTCCCATTTCCCACTTACTCAAAATAATAATAATAATAATAACCCAAAAGCCAAAAGGCATTGAAATGGGCGCACACCCAATAATGTGTACGCACGGACACAGTCAAGGAAAACTAAGCCCCACGTGCTAAGGCTTCCTTTTTAGAAAGTATTTTTATTAATTGTATATTAATTATATTAGTATTAATTTATTATTATAAAATAAAAATACTAATTTATTTCGTCAGCTTTTGGACAGTCAACCTTTGAAAATGTAGCTCTACCACTACATACGGTAGACCAGCGGCCGCCTCATTTTTCAAGAATGTAGGAGCCTCACAACATTTAATTAACCCTTATTTTTCGCTTATATTACGATTTTGCCCCGCCAAAAATTCTCCAAATAAAAAGCCTTTGGCCGCCTTCCTGCCTGATCTAACTTAAAAGGGCATTTTTGGAAACTAATGAAATTTTTCATTCACGAGTGGCTTTTTCTGGGAAAAATATCTTAATCAATTTATTATATCATTTTGTAAGAAAACGCATAATTATGATAAACTCGAGCTGAAACTATCTTTAACTTATTATATTTTATTTACTCTGCACTTAAAATTTTATTTGTTGACATTAAATTTTAATTTATTTTTTTTTTAACATTGGGCATTTTTTTTAATAGTAATAATAAAATTAATGATAAATTTCATAACACTAATTTGAAAATATTAAAAAATTTAGACTAATTTTTTGTTATAAAAATTATTGCAATAACAACAAAAAAATATTTATGTATCCCTAAACTTTTCAAGTTTTATATATTAAATAATATAATTTTTTAAAATTAATATATTAAATTATAACTTATACATTATCATTATTACATAATATCTCATTAATTTTATTTTTACTCAAAAGGTCTTCAGAGTAAAAATAAAATAAAATTCATGAGTTTAATATGAACAAATAAAATTTTATGACCTCAATAGATAAATAATATAAATTTTATGGACTCTAAAATACATTTTTCCTAATTTTTATAATTCACAAGAAAAAATATTTACTGTGTAAAAAATTCGTACTTTTACGTGTAGCACTACTCTTCTTATGGATTATTAATTAAAATAAAATACTTCCAAAGAAAAAAAAATTAACTTTATATATTATATAACACTTGATTATTAATTTGACTAAGAATCTATTTAGTTTAACTGTTGTTAGTAGTTGGTAATTGATAACTGAAAATATTATAGTTTGATAAAATTTTGTTAGTTATTTAAATATTTATTGTCCACCTATCTAGCTTAATTTATTTTTAATATATAATTATTTATCTAGTTATTTTTTTAATGCTTTATATAAATCACTAGAATAATGAAATTAAAAATTATTAATTATTTTATTGCATAATTATTTTATTTCTTTTTAAACACTAATATAATGATTTTATTTATATTATTATTATTATCTAAAAATTATTTTTGAAAAAATACTTTTTAATAATAATGATTTTTTTTTTATAAAGATAATATAGTCTAAACTTCAATTAGGTACCAATTGCTGGGAAGTTGTCGATTAACTCCAAATATCTAAATCAATGATACCACTGAAAAAACAAAAGTATTGAATTTTTTTTAAAAATTGGGTGGAAGAATCGAATTATTTAAATTTATTACGCAGGTCATATATATAGTTATCTTGATGTATAATAAAAAAAAAAAAAAGAGTTAGATTATTTTAATGATTCAGTTTGAATTTTCATATTAATATTTTTATGTAATTTCTATACATGAAAATATATTTTAAATTCATTCAAAAATATATTTAAATTGATTTACAATTATTTTTACTCCATCGATGACAAAATATATTTTAATACATAAAATATATAACACTTAATATCTATTATGTTGTTTAAAAAATTACTAAAAATACTTGTTAGGCTATCAGCCTAGACGCGCACCGCCCTTTGCAGTACTATTTTGAGTGAATTATGGCAACTCCTTCAACATTAAGCAACTTGAGCAAAATATTTTCTAAAAAATTTTTTTAGCAAATTATATATATATATATTAGTTTTATTTTTTTTTATTTGTTTATTTTTGCTAGTTGGTGATTTGAATAAGGCTCAAATTCAAATTTGAATTCTTATTACTAGGGAAATAATTGCAATACAAGTGAGCTAAAGCTTATTTTATATATTTAAGTATTTATTCAACAAAACCATTAATTATTTTATTTTAATTCAGCTATTAACTTCAATTTTTAGAGAAATAAACACTGGTTAATTGATTTTATTAGCTAAACCATTAATATTTCAGCAATTTGATCAGAGTTATGAAAGAAGAATATTATTTCTTATAATTTTGTAATCTACATTCTTTCACTATACTCAACTCTAATAAATAAAAAAAAAATTAAAAATTTATCTAATTTGAATAATGTAGTGTAAAATTAAAAAAAAAAATCTGTATTCTAAATTAAAAATGCATCCTAAAATTAATTTACTTTTTTAGTTAAGTAAATATATTTTTAGAAAATTATGTTTAAAACTTTATCTTGAAATTTTTTTAAGACACTGCAAACTAAAACTTCAATTTTTTTTTAGAATTTTAAATTTAAATAGTTTTCCAGAGGTTTCACGATATAGGTAAATTAATGTTTTAAGATATTGAAACCTGGCATCAATTAGATGTCATTAGTCCAATATAATGTATAAAAAGTTGGTCTTAACATTATTTTATGAAAATTTCATTTAGGCATAAATAAAATTGTTGTAGCCAATCAAATGAAATATAATTAGTCTTTTTATTCTATTTTAAGAGTGCAAAAAATGAAAGTACGAAACGATAAATCTCATATATCAATTTGATGAGAAATATTAAAGAGAAAAACTACCTCTATCTATAAATTATAATATTATTTCGAAACATGAGCAATGTTAACAACACTTTTCTTTCAATACTTTTTTTAAACAATGGTTATTCTATTAGTCCACATCATATAATCTTTCAGCCTAAAAACTTATTTTGTGTCATTTTTTAATCTTTTTGTATATTTGCATAATTAGTTTTTTTTTTTCATTTTGATTTTTTTATTAAATTGAGAAGAAAATAATTCAAAATTTTTCTATTATTTATATTGAGATGGAATTAATTTTTGTTGAGAAAAATTACCGATTTTTTATTATTTAATTGTGAAAAATTCTAGCAAGAAATATAAAAACCCTATACTAACCAGTTTTGACAGATTATATTATTCATGTAAAAAAAAAATTGTTAAAAGTCTTATATTAAATTGTTAAAAATGCTATTATTCAAATAAAAAAAGTAAAAGCCCTAAATTAAATTGTTAAAAATAAAAAATGTTGTTATTCACTTATTGAATACGCAGCAAGTTCATAAATTGAAAAGTTAAATAATGTGGACCAATAAAATAGCAAGTATCCAAGAGAATGTTAAAGAGCAAAAGTTTTGTTAGTATTCTTTTTGGGCGCATTGAGCTCCCTAATATATACTCCCTTCATTTTAAAAAAAGTGGTTATTAAAAAGTTAGTTTTGTTCATAAATAAGTAGTCATTTAGCAACCCAATAAAAAAATGGTTAATTTAGCCTTTCATTTCCTATGTAAAAAGATATTTTCTTAATTTATATTGCAATTAATAAGAGGTTCTTTTAATAACTTATGATAAAATTATTATCACTTTAAAAATAATGATTTTTTTTTATTGGCCACTTTTTTATAATGGAGGGAGTATATAAAAAGAAAAAAAATAAAGTCTTGTAGTGCACTTAGCTAAACCAACTAAGATCAATGATAATATTGGCATCCAATGACCAATTTGAGCTCAAGTCAATAACAAAATTTTATTTTTATTTTTTTTCTCCCTTTGGGTTAGGTTTTGACATTTTGTGAACGTTAACCCCTCATTTTTAAAAAATGGAATTTTGATTTCAAAGTTTAACTGGCATATATATATATATATATATATATATTAGTGGAAGTGTTATTATGGGGGAGCAATTGCATTACAACACCTTTAAAAATTGAAATGATGAGAGAATAACTGTTAGGCTGTAGCTGTCACAACATGAAAAGGTCATGCTTTATATGATTAACAAAAGATAACATTAACATTCATGTCATAATAATAATACCAAGAAAGATAAATTTTCCTTTTTTTTTTTTTAATTTTATAAAAAGCATTTTGACAAAAGAACAGAAAGATTCTTCTTTGTTTTTTCTACTTTTTTTCCTCAAAAGAATACAACATTTCAAATAATTAAAGCTCATGCGATGCATGCAAACCCCAATAATAAATTAAATTAAATAGCTTCCCTTTCATCCTATATTTTAATGGGCTCACACAGTCACACTAACTAATTAATTAATTAATTAGTAGTTAATTAAGTTTAAAATCAAATCTACAAATGCTAAGACTTGAGAAAGTGTGGGGTATTAGCATTACTTCTAGTCTTCTCGTCTACAAGACATGGAAGGGTTAAAAATTATTTAAAGGGTCAAAATTAATTAATAGGAATTTATTTTTATAGGAGCTTAAAATCAATCAGAATATCTAATTCTCGTTAATTTTATTTTATAACAAGATAGTTAGTCAAAATATTTATTTACAATTAATAAGAATTAATATCATTAGGTTTTGCATAAATAAACTATGATTTTATTTTATTTTATTTTTAGTATTAGGGAGATTTTAACATATAGGAAAAAAAATCTAAAAAAAAAAGTAAATAGAAAAATCAAATAATAATAATCATTTAGGTGAAATTATGTTTTATTTTCAGTTAATTACAAGAATAGTAAAAAAAAAATCATTAATTATTTTGGGAGGAGAGGGCAATTGAGAAAATATAAATATTTTTCTATTGCTTACTCTTTAGGAAATAGAATATGAGATGCAACAAGGGAAATTAAGCTCTAAATTACCTTAATTATTATTATTATTTTTTTTTAAGTCAATCCCTAACTTAGTATTAATTTTGAGTGGTTCAACTGCTATGCCTTTAATTGTCAAAATTATTGATGCAATTTAGATATATTATATTGAGAAATTAACACCAGATATTAACTTATAATGGTTTTCTTAATTTTCTTTTTTAATTAGAGAAAATGAACTTTTACATTAAAAACAGAAATGCTGAGGTTTAATAAGTTCCCAACTAAACTTTCCCACCAAATGAATGGATTTTTCTATTAGTTTTAATGCAGAACATTGACTTCCCAATTTTTTAGACTTAGAAAATTAAATTATTTTTTAACAGTAAAACAAAATAAGATATCAAAATGCTGAGTGTGAGACTGAAGGCTTTGAGTTTATTTTATAAATATGTGAAAATAGAGTTGTCAATAAAATAAAATTAAAGTAGTAGAGTTTAACTCATTGCTTCTCTCATGATATAACTTTTTTTGCGGAGTTTCTTTCTCTTAGATCTCTTTAGTTTATTTTATAATTCTCTATTTTTATTTAAAAAATAATTTAATTTCGTATCTTTCTTTAAAAGAGAAAATGAGTCAGATTTTATATTTATTATGTTCCAAATAGTAATTAGGACAAATTCAATCACATCCGCTCTTGCAATTAAGTCGTTACCGTTACAGATTGGATGGAAAAATTTGGTTGGAAATGGAAAATTTTGGTTGGAGTAAATTTTCTATCATTTATATTCCTTTTACTTTTGAAATATGAACACGAAATATTTGTTTGACTATAATTAAGAGGGTATTACTCACATTGAAGTAGATTTTGCATTTTGGTCAATCAGAATCTATTCTCAAACTGACAGGCGGTGTGTACAAGGCATAGGAACGAATTCACCACCAAATTGACTGATCGGCGATTGCTAGCTATTCACACGTAGTTTTCCAAAAAGTAGTCCTTGGCTAAACTATATTTATTTTCTACTACCTTGCATTAAAAAATGACCCAAATTATATTTATTTTCTGGGCCTCTGCTTGCCTCTAAACTAGAGACGTGTCACTGGCAAGCCCAATTTTCTTAAGATGTAGAGTTCTAAAGATTTTCACCAAGGCAATGGGCTGAAGAGCACACTTTCTGTTTTATGGGTTTTTGTGGGTCCATATGTACCAAAATGTTGGGTGTTTCTTGCCTTCATAATAAAAATCACTAATTATAATAACGGAAAATTATTCAATACTCTTTTCTGAATTCATTAATTAGTCAAATTGTGGATTTTATTAATAAAAAAAATAACGGGCCGAATCTTTAAAAAAAATTTTACTTTTTAATTTTAAATCTGACTCATGAATAAGTCTATTTTTTTTATATTAATAGAAAATCTAATAAATTAAAATAATATTGTAGATTATAAAGCACATAATAACTTTTTATTTTTATTATTTCTTATCGAATTTTAGATAAATTTTTAATGATTTGAAAAACTCAAAGATGAGAGTTCTATTTTTATATTTTTAAAAGAAATGAAAAAACTGATGATACTATATATATATATATAATTGACATGAACAAATCTTCTCTTAGTATAATGTAGTGATGTACATCTACTTATAAACATGTGATTCAGATAGATTCTACGTACGAGCCAGTACATGGTGCACTATTACCATGCCAGGAAACTTTGCAACAGTTTTAATATTTTTTCTTACAATTTATGTTAAAAGAATCTAATATCTATTAAATATAGAAATATTAAATAATTAATATAAATATAAATTTTTTACTAATTTTTAAGATAAATTCTCTTAAAGTTATATTAAAAATTTAACAAGTTAAGAGTGCCACTTTGTATAGCATAGCTATTGACATCAATAAGATACTCATGTAGTTGGTGTTAAATGATAAAAATAAATAAATAAACACAGCACAAAGTATGAATTATCTCTTTGTTAAAAGGAGATTAAGGATAAATAGAATCGATTCACTGTTATTGATCATGTGATAATTATGGTTTTTTAGAAAAAAATTAAAGTAGAGGAAAACTTTTTTTTTTTTAATTATTTTAGTGATGAATTAGGTTGCCAAACGATTCCAAAATTTCATGCAGAGAAAATTATCGTAGACTATCAACGGTTCTCTTTTTCTAGTGAAATTTATCAAATATTAAATTCCACAAACTACTTGGCCATATGAACATTCATGATTTGTTTGAAAACGACTTCTCCATGGCTAAGATCTTCCCATTAGTTCATGTTTTGACCAAGAGGCTCTCTTACATAGAGACCCCACTAATAATAATAATAATAAACAACTTAATTCGTGTGATATAAATTTTTCTTTTTCATTTATATTTCCTTTTTCCTTTTCATTTTATCATAAAAAATAAATAAAAAGAAAAATAGTGTGAAACAAGGACAAATATTTTCATTTTATTGTTTATAATTTCATAAATTATTAAAGTTCATATATCTTATTTCATTCCTAATAACATAAATTAGAGGATTCATATCATTAAATTTTTTTTTATCATTTTTAATAAAATAGATTATATTTCTTGAAAATCGATGCATGTCATAAAATTTTTCTTTATCAAAATTGAGTAAAAATTATTTTTTCGAATTATGTATATATATTGAATATATTCATAAATTAGATTAGAATTTAAAAATTTTTATTATGAAATTTCAACTCACTAGATTTATAATTATTTTGTAAAATTATTTAATATTTTACTGATATACGACTGTGAGATTAATATGAGTTTAAGATTAATAAGTTTATTTATATATATATATATATATAATCTTTTTTCAAAACAATTATAACATACATTTATCACAAAATCTAAAATGGATTTTCTAGGAAGTTCACACTTCTTTATCACACACAACAAAAAAAGTAATCTTCTGATTATAGCCGTCTATACAACCAGAGCATTCCACGTGTCCATGATGATATGGTAAAGGGGCCCACTTTGGTCTCCGTGATAGGGAGACTATAGTAACCCGGCCATGCACAACTTCCATGTCATATATATTCCCATTAACAATACATGTGTTAAATAATGTGTCCATTTAAGCACCCTGTCCCTGACCTCAAAAATTTCAGTCCTCGGCTTTTATTTGTATTTTTATTTTTATCTAATTCATACGTACATACGAATTACATATGTATGTATAATTGAGTTTGTTTAATTTACACAGGGACGATTCCAGCATTTTAAAAGTCATATATAATTCTAAAAAAATAAAGTGTCAATCATTCATTCTCTATATAGATTTTTTTAATAAATTTAAAATTCAATAAATTCAATAAATCTAAAATATAATATAATAATTAATTATTAAATAAAAATAAATTATTATCAAAATCTAATAAATTAAACAACTCCATTTTATATATGCACGATATCATATGAAAGCAAATGATACTAAACTAAATTTAAGAAGAAAAGTTCATATTTTTTTATTTTTTGGTGTGTAAAATTTTCAATTAAATCGTTGTGATCAAATTTAGTTATCATTTTTTTTTTCCTCAATAGAGAACATAGTCAAACCGTTCAATCTCTCTTGTAACATAGTTAAACGAATATAGTTTTTTATTAACTTTAATTTGAAGAAACTTCTTTAAAAAAAAATTAGATTTATTTTAATGGGGTTGAGTTAGTTTAAATTAGTAGTTTAGTGAGTCTTTAAATTTTAAATTTTATATTTAAACATTTAATGTACTTTCATTGAAGAGACTCTAAACAGCTGTCTAGTTGATCTTTCTTTGAAGCCGACACTAAATTTTATATATATATATATATATATATATATATATATATATGATCTTCACTGATTTTATCCTAAGAGATTTGATTTCAAATTGTTTGCACCTGAGTAAGAAAATCATTCACAGATTAACTGGATTCTTGTTTGAGATTGTGAAGAGTAGTCCATAGCTGAAAATAGTGAGTAAGTCCAATAGTTTGATATCGATTAGCAAAAAAATCTCAGATTTCTTTGGCAGTATCAAAGTCAGTAAATTAAATATGAATAGATGGAACAGAAATGTTGTGGAACCAAGTGATAATATGATGATTCTTATTGTCCCAATCTTCAAGACAATCAATAAATTTAGCATCAGTTTCTTTTAGATCTCTAGTTGGCTTAGTAACATCTCCAGTAACAATACGCCAAAACTTGCACCAATAAAAAAACTCTTCATTTCTTGAATCCAAAGATTGTAGCTGGATACATTCAAAATTGTTGCAATTGGTTTTGCAATATCAATTTCTCTATTTAAAGAGGAAGGAGCTGAAAAGTAAGGATAGAGATACAATCTGAAAAAACTGAGTGCAAAAATGGATTGAGGAGGCCAAAAATCTTCAGGAAATGAAAAGAGGAGCATAAAATATTGAATAACACATGGAGAATGGCAAATAAAAAAAAATAATCCAGAAAACAGGAAAGGGAGAAAAAAAAATCTCAGAATGGCTCTAATACTATATTACAAGAGAATGAATTATATTTTTATATCTTATTACACAATGAAATAACACCTATTTATATACACAAAAGTATAAAAGAAAAAAAAATAATAATCTAATTAGAAACCCATAATTAAAACTAAATAAGAGCTTAAAATATATACAAATATATTAACAAATTTAATTAGGGATCTAATATTACATTTATATATATATATTACGTTTATATAATTTAGATGTGAGTCCAATAAAAAAATGATTTAATAGGAAATTGAAAAGAGTGCAATCCCATCCTTAGATGGGAACATATCTTTCGAAGTTGGGTATTGGGGACCATATTCTTATCCAAATACATGCAAAGTGAATGTATATATCAAATTAGAACTTGTGCTTTGACAAAAAAAAAAAAAAAAAAAACTTGTGCTTCTGGTATGTGTACGTCCTTAGCCCTTGAAAATGAGAGATTAAGAGAGAGAGACTCTTCTCTTTCTTTCTTTTTTTTTTTTTTTCATTTTTTAGCCATCATGGATCATTTTTAGATCAATGGTAGAACATTCTCCTTTATTTTTTTTTTAATTCTTATTTTAATTTTATTATTCAATAATATTCATATTTATTTTTTAATAAATATGATTTTTCTTTATATTTATTCCTCTTACGATAGATTATTTATTTTTTAATTAGTTTATTATTTGGTCAATAGTTTAATTTAAACTGCAAGTAAAATTCATAGAAAAATTATCATAAAAGTAAAAAAAGTGGCTATTATTCATCATTGACTATGATCTAATCTTTCAAGCAAAATTATTATTATCTTTATTTGTATTATTGGTTTATTTTGATATTAATTTTAAAAAATTACAATATTATAAGATTTTATAATTCTATATGGCTCCATTTTATCAATTAATAAACATTTAGATTCCTTTAAAAAATTAAGAAAATAAAATTAAAGATAGAAAAAGATAAGAAAATACCACCAACACCAAGTCACTAATCTAAAATTAAAAAAAAATTATTACGTGCTCACATATTCAGTATGCACATATATAATTATTTTTCAGTATTGCAAAAAAATTATTATTAATAAGATTTGAATTTTAATATTTATTTTTTAAAACAACTCCACTTATATAATTAAGATAATGTATCAATTACACTTTTAAGTATTTAATTAAAATATAAAAAAAAATTTAGATCCTAATAATTATTTTTAATTTTTAGTGTATCGTGATGGCATATGATATAAATATATTTATTAATTTAAATATAAGATAAAGTACTATTTAATCTTTAAAATTTGTCTGAATCAATAATTTGGTATCTCCAATTTGAGAAATAAGTTCTTTAATATTGAGATTTTATTTCGTTATAACAATTAGCCATTCAATTTATTTCTTTACATTTTTCCATCAAAAAAATTAAAAAATAATAGTAATACTAATAATAATAATAATAATTTTAAATACCAATTTACCCCTCTCTCTCCTATCATCTTTGTTCCATAACTGAAATAAAGGAAAGGACGACCTACCAACTCAAAATCAAAGACAACCTATCAATGGGATGCACCAGAGCACCTGAACCAGCAAAGAACTTGACTAATTGGCAACAAATAGAGCATGAAATGCAATGGAGGAGAAAGCACCTGGGATTGCGATCTGGGATTTGCAATGGAGGAGGGAGCACCTAGGATCTGGGATTTGCCAAGGAGAATAAGATGGAATTGGAACTGGGATGCTAAAATCGGAAATGTATGAGATCTCGTCTGAGCACCAGTCCGATGTGATAAGTCCGAATGACCAAAGAATGCTCAAGGACTAAGTCTTGGTTAATTCAAGAAATTTAGTTTGACTTAAATATAAAGTAGGTTTTTATAAAAAATATTTTTTTTATGTATGCATAAATGAGTGCAACATGATGTATGCAATAAATATTATTCGTACAATGTATGATAAGTATTAAGCAATAATAAAGCGAAATAAAAGAAATCTACTTAATTATTATAAATCAAAATGATAAACTTGTAAGATCTTTCATCTAACCCTTATGAGTTTTAGGAATGGCACATATTTTTCAAATGTAATCTAAATAACTAAATCAGAGTAATAACCTTAAACAATTGCAAAATCAAAGCAATAATCTTAAACATTGCAAAATCAGAGTAATAACCTTATGAGTTTTAGGAATAACACACATTTTCCAAATATAATCTAAACTACTAAATCAGAGTAATAACCTTAAACAATTGCAAAATCAAAGTAATAATCTTAAACAATTGCAAAAAAGATAAAAAAAGAGAACTAAAGTTTTGATTTTATTTAAGAAAAACGATTTTATCACTAAACTACGTGAAAAAGGTGATAGAAAGCAGGAGTTGTTAATTAGAGAGCATGAGTTATTAGTTTTAGTGAAATAGATACATTAAAGATGGCATACTTGCGTATTCTTTTGGATGAGAATTAAACCCCACACAATTCTTCCTTCTTGCGAATGAGGGATTTTCTAAGTTACAACTTTTTTTATCATATTTCAATTGATTTTAGAATTTAATGATTTATTAATTATATGAGGTTTTAATTTATAAAAATTAGATCTTTTTAGATTTAGATCTTGAAATTGGAATTGAAAAAAAAAAAGAAAATGAAAGAATTTTTACCTTTGGCTTTTGACGACAAGGAATATAGGGCACGAGTTTGGCACCGGATCTAAGTTCCACCTTGGCTTGGTGATGCTACGAGCATTTCTTTTGGAAGAAGAACTCTTGAATAGCATAAACTCTTATTGAAAGAATGGACTTGGATCACACCCTTGCTTGAGTACTATAAATTCCTCTTGAAAGGAAGAAATTAGACCACACCTTTGATTGATTAAAAGGCTTTGAAATAGAACTTTTAAAGATTAAGAGATTTAAGAGTGGGGTTTTGGTGATGGAGGAGGTTTAAGGATAGGGTTTTAGGTAATTGGGAGGTTTAGGAATAGGGTTTTAGGTGATTGGGAGATTCGAGAATGAGGTTTTGGGAGATTAGGAGGTTTAGGAATAGAATTTTAATGATTAGGAGGTTTACAAAATAAGATTTAGAAGCTTTAGAGAGAATATAGAAACATGTATTAGTGTGTAGAAACTGTTAGGAGGTGCAGGGTATTTATAAAGGGAGTATAGGGGTTGAATCTAGTCAATTTTCAATACAAAGTTTAGAAAAAACACACTGCAGTAACTGATCGAGAACTACTGCAGCCGCAAAGCTCTTTACTGCAATAGCAATGACCACTACGGTAGCCTATTTGGCTATCTTAGGGACCTTTGTAGCAACCGCAGCAGTGGCTACGATTGCAAATTGTCGCAGTCGCCTACAGGCTATCGTGCTTTGTTTTTGGCCCATTTTCGCCAATTTCTTATCTAGTTTTCGTGATTCCAGTTGCGTTGTCTCATTATCCAATTGCAGATGATCTGAAGATGGTTCAGAGGTCAAAAAGATAGGTTTCAATTTTCAAGATTCCATTTCTTGGTTTTTCGATTTTGACAATTTGGGTTTTCGGAGATTTGTTTACTGAACTTAAGTGCTTTTAAGGTTCAAATGCATACTAGAGGATGAAAAATTAAGAAAATCTATTTTTCAACAAGCGCTATTCCCTTGATTCTTGCTTGCTAACCAGTTAGCGGAATTGTCATACCAACTTTGCGTAATGCACTAATCTAAGCAGGTATCAAGTTGCAACTTATTAGGAAAATACAAAATTAAAGGTCAACAGAAGGACACATCTAACAGCTACTCATGAGATGGACGGAAACCTAATTGAAAAATCAAACAACTAGTAAAAATAGAATTTGAGCCTTACCAGTATTTGAGGTATTAAAGTGGATTTGGGAACAACTTTTAAGGTTCAAATGCATACTGGATGATGAAAAATTAAGAAAATCTATTTTTCAACAGGCGCTATTCCCTTGATTCCTGCTCGCTAACTAGCTAGCGGAATTGTCATACCAACTTTGGGTAATGCACTAATCTCAGCAGGTGTCAAGTTGCGACTTACTAGGAAAATACAAAATTAAAGGTTTACAGAAAAATACATCTAACAGCTACTCATGAGATGGACGGAAACCTAATTGAAAAATCAAACAACTAGTAAAAATAGAATTTGAGCCTTACCAGTATTTGAGGTATTAAAGTGGATTTGGGAACAAATAATTGAAAAAAAAAAAAGAATCTTTGGGTAATGAAGATCTGCTTCTTGGTTGTAATGGACGCATATTAGTATCATCAAGAGCTAATTGCATATACGTCGTTCATGATGCACTTGAAGGATTTGCAGAAAATAGGTTTGGAATTAAGCATGAAATTAGAAGTGAGATTTATGGTTTATAAATACAGAGTTTGTGCATATCAAACTGGACTTTACTTTAAATCAATATAGTTTTTTTTTTCTTTTTTTTTTTTAATTTTTTATTATCAAGTAAATTGTCAGATTGTTTGTTGAGCTTATTAAGCTTTTGGTTGTAGTTTCTCTCTCTACTATGCAAAACTAAAAGAAGAAATGGAGATTGCTGGGAGGTTGGAGAAGAAAGAGGAAAGATGAAATTGATGAAAAAATAATTATTTGAGACTATATAATTAATTAAATTATTTTTTGGGATTTTTTCAATTATTTTGGATTATAAATGAGTTTTTCATTTTTCATTTTGATTATTATTTGATCTCCATTTCATCTCCGGTTGAAGTTGATTGATTTTTTGGGTTTAGTTGTTTTATTTGAGATTATAAATAATTAATTGATTTCCAATCTTAATTTTTTGGTTTTAGTTGAAATTATAAATGATTATTGATTGATTTTTTTGTATTTAGTTGAAGAGAGAGAGAGAGAGAGAGAGAGAGAGAGATAGGTGCGGAAGGGGATGAATAGGATAGATGGCATGAAATAGAAAATTTAATTATAAATTAAAAGTATTTTAGATTTTTCATAAATTTTTAACAGAAAAGTTAACAAAATGACTATTTAGTATAATGAAATGAAATTTCTGAGATTAAAAAGCTTTTTTCTCAAACTGCAAGAGTTAAGTTATTAATTTAAGAAAATTTTAAAAACAAAATAGTACTTTACTCTTAAATGTATTTTAAGTTTGATATAATAATATAAGTATATATCTTAATTTAAGTTATCAATCGAGTTTAAATATGTTCTTTTTTATTTTTTATAAAGAAAAAACAAAATTAGGTTAAGCTTAAAAAACATTAAAGATTTTTTTTTTTTTTGTGAAATTAAGAAGGTGTTTGTTAAAATTGCAAATTAGGTGATATATATAATAAGTGATATATATACTTTTTAAATAATAAATATATTTAAAAATTTAATCGCTTATTATATTTAATAAAATTTTGATTTATAATTTTATTGTTTATTTAATTTAAATTTTTAAAATATAGTTATTAAATAAATTTAATATGATAAAGTATTAAAAATTTTAATTTTAAGTTCTGAATGATATTATTAAATAATAGTAAATGTTGCATTAAGTGGTTAATTAATTAATTAATTAGAAGGTCTACTTCAATATGATGACATTATTAATTTATTGTTATTATAATCATAATGGACGCAGCCAGTCACCGCGGCGGTAGTTATTTGTTGTTGCAAAAGACAACTATGATTATAGTATTTTAACAATTAATTTTGTTATTAATAATTTTTTTTATTTTAAAGTAATACATTTTGATTAGCAAAGTAGTCAAAGGCCATGATAAGAATAAATGACTTATGTGATGATATATCAATTAAAAAAATAATTAATAATAAAATCACTTCATTATCTTGTGCTTTGCTTTAATTAAGTAATTAATATTTTTTTTTATATGTATTAATAGGATATCCAACTTAAAAGAAATATAATAACTTAAATTTTATTAAAATATAATTTGTTATTAGCGTTAAAGTTTAAAACTAAATATAATTGTAAATTATATTGATACTTTTTTGTAATTTAGATACGAGTAAAATAATTTAAAGTTCAAGAAAGGGAATTTATAAATATAAATAGTGGAATATTTATGAATTAATAAAATTTATATCAAACATTTCTTGGGAAATTGATTTAAACCTTTTCTTTTGATTTTATGAAATACTGACATAAAAAAAAATTATTTCACAGAGAGTGTATGCATTATTGTTTTCTAACCAAAAAAAACAAAAAGGACATAAATAGTATTACTCCTCGTCTTTATCTGTTTAATGTAAATCTTACAATTTTTTTTTTATTGAATTAAAAATTGTAATTTATTAATGAAAAAATTCTTATCTATATTAAATATATATACTAATCCAATAAAATAATAATACATTAAGCAAAAAAGAATATCAATATTTTTTTATTGGGTAAAAAATAAACAAAAAAATCATGTTTACTAAAATATCTCATCATTTATTGATTAGTGATTTATTATATGAGATAAGTCAATGCACCTAGTATAAGCAAATATTTTTCTTTTTTTTTTAATTCATGGGAGGGCCCATTGAGCTGTGGACTATACAACATGTGGTCGCCATCCTTTAACACTTGTAATAAAAGCGAAATTTTATTTAGCAGGGATGAAAAGTCTCAAACACAAAACTTTATTTAAATCTCCTTACCTATTAAAAATCATATTTTAAATATATGTTTCTAAAGAAGCATAGTGTTGAGGATCTCATAATAAATATTGGGTCTGCTGACGGTAGTGCTCCAGTTGCTGTTGCTGTCCCAGTTGGTGGTGCTGCCACCGTTGTTGCTGGTGGTACTGGTGATCTTCCACCTGAGGAGAAAAAGAAGGTAATTGATGTCATTTTTGGGGAAAAGTACATAAAACACAATATAACTCTCAACAGCCAAAAGTACTGACTTGAAGTCAAGCCAAACATTAGGTTCACTGCACAGCCAACTTTGCAGACTAACTACTTACAATCAACTCATACGAGGAATGAAATTTGTGGATAGATTTGGATAGGCATATCACTTTAAATTGTGGATGGTATCGGCATGTAATGCCTATTGTGTATGAATTTTTCATATATATTGTGAGTGTGTTTGGTAAAATATAATAAAATATAATATAATATAAACAAATGAATTTCTAATATAATATATTAGAAATTTATTTGATTATATTATATTATATTTCGTTACAGTTTATTAAACGTATTCTATATATGTGTGCGCGTGAGTGATTATGTGTTTAATTCTTTTCATGTTTGGACCATTTCATTCAATGTACTTACTATTCCAACCATATGTATATTTTTCCCTAAGAAAGAAAAAATGACATAGTTGGTTGCATAAAATGTTTGGAGAAATTATAAATTTTTAATACAATTTAGCCTAAAGAAATAATAAATCAAAAGTAATACGCTACTTTTGGTACAATTCTGAATTGAATGGGAATTAGTTTTAGATTCCTTATGATAATAAACTGTATAAATATCGGATGCTAATTAATTAATTTCTTTCTGAATTTTTAAGAAGATGACATGACCCTATGTATATATAGTTTTTAGTTGGATTTGGATCATTATCCAATTTGTTGATAGGGCAATTTATGATGATAGATTAATTTATTTAATTTTTGGCAAAAAAAAATTATTTAATTAGCTATTTTGAAGCTAAATTCCTTTTCTTCAAAACGTTGCCATGTCAAAATCATCAGGCATGAACAATCACTTGAATGAGGAAAACGTTGAGTCTACCATGCATGACCTTTTATTTGTTTGTAACTCAATATTTTTCAAGTATTTCTTTTATTTTTACTTTTTGCCAATTTCTGAACTATTTTGTATAACTAAAATATAATTCAGCACTAGCTTGTATATGTACATATATATCTTATTATATTTTATTTATTTACCTTTTAAGAATTATGATCGGTCTTAGATCAAAGATAGTAAATAGATTATATTTTTCTCATATGGGCTTGCTCTGATGAGCTTGCAAGAAAGATAAAAGATGTTAAGAGGGCTAGGCTCAATATACCTAAATTAATGATGAGCTTGCATTTGATGTGGCTGGAGAGAGAAAATTTATGTTCTTTATCACCTGTATATTTAGAGAAAAATAATAGAAGTGAGAGAGTATAGAATTTTAGTTATCTTTCAGTAACATCTCCATTTGCCTTATATATGACCAAGTTAATGTGTATGTAAGGTCCAAATCTCAAGAGCGAATGAAATACCTCTGATACTGATGTGATCGACTTCATATTGATGCTCAGTTTATGGCTAGTATGGCCGAGTATCTAGTTATTTATAGTTGATAAAGTTATGAGCGAAGAGAAAAAATACAGAGGACAGGTGAATCGCCTACAAACATGCTTCCTTTGACAATTCCATGCTCACGTTCTTGATAGGTGATGTGAGTTATAATTATCAGTCTTGTGAAGCAAGCTTTCTACTTGAAAATAAATTGACAAAGTCAAAGGATGAGGACGAGGTGCCCGACTTCTTTAAAAGTGAGAGTTCTCTAATGAGATTTTCTATGATAGACTTTATTAAAAGTGTTTGGTGTAAAGTGAAATCAAGTGATTTGGGCTTTGCTTAATCTTAGCCCATTCTAAAAGGATTTATTTTTATCTCTCATCAAATTATATTGTATGAATTATTTTGATTTTGATAATTAAATTAGTGTTTCATATATATATATATATATATATATATATTAACTTAAAAGTGTATTCATACTGAGTTTCCATTCTCCCAATGTTTAAAAAATCAATCTAAATCATTCAAAAAAAAATCATGTTAATTTATTGAAATTTTGAACTTCACCAATCATAAAACAGACATTCATCTGCATATACCAACCCAAAAACAATATGTCTCTTTCTATTATCATCAGCACATTTATATTCTTAAAATTAAAAAGTTTGAATGTCGTTAAAAAAAAAAATCCAATCTTCTTTTTAATTTTGATAATTTATTAATAATTATCGATTAAGCATGATAATTTAATTTTGATATACTTTGTTTAGTTTCAACCAGTACAAAGCCTGTAACTACATTCTCACCGTAGTTATATAAATATATACATATTTATTTAAAATTGGCCTCTTTGCACCCTACAGACACGACGAGACTTCCAGTCGGCTACTAATTTTCACATTCTGTTAAAATTAGTGGAGAAATATAAAATATTAATTATAAAATAAAAAGATTTAAAAGTATTAATCATCACAAACAGTTCGAAGAGTCATAATATTATTAAGATTTGGACGGCTGTATTTTCGATGTTCAACTTAGGCGGCTGATAAAAAGATTTCATTTGGGGGAAATGATTATATTTAAAAATTAAAAAAATAAATAAAATAAAAGAAACTAATAATTGTAGAAAAATAAATGCATAATTTCATTTTATTTTTTAGAAGTCAAATGGATAAAAATAATATTAAAGACAATATTTTCATTAAAATAATAAAAAATTCTTTAGTTATTCAATTTTAGTACAGTGTTGCAACTTGCAAGGGTATGCCTCAAATATCAACTATTGAAGCTGGAAAGCTTAATACTGTTTAAGTCATTGCAAGTGGCAACTGCACAAAATCTTTTTCAGTGACCCGACTGCTGATTCGTATTAACTTTATTTTTGCTTTTGAGTTTTTTTCATATATAGTGTAACACTATGAATTTTTAATTAGATTAAATTTAAATATTATAAAAATTTATATTTTGATACTTAAATATTAATTGAGAATTTTCGTTAACTAATTTTATATTCAATTAAATTTTAATAAATCTAAAAGCGAACATTTTTCAAATTTTAATATATCAAATTAAAATATATTTTATATGGAATTGAATGGCTAATTATTTATAATTTTAGGATATAGAATAAATTTTATGCAAATTTTTAAAGATTTTTAAAAAAAGCAACTAACTAAATACTGCCACATGACAACCTCAGGCTGCCTGCTCAAATGCCCAGAAAAAACAACATCTACATAAAGGTAAGGGAAGACAGAAGAAAGGGGGAGAAGGAAGAGAAGATAGAGGGAGAATTAGACAGTTGGCATATTTTCGCGGTAACTTTGTCACTAGATCTAATTGATGCACTCTTAGTTGGGTTAAATATCTAATACCTATATGAAGCCAACGGGACTATAATTACTCCAATTAGACATTAGAAGGTCTGAATGTGTGTCCTAAAGTTGTTGCTACAAATTTCTGCAACCTCTGTTAATTGAAACTTTAAACGGTCATATCTCCGTAGTCTAAACTCTAATTCAAGTGATTCAAGATGCGTTGAAATTCTCTCTTTGCAAAATTTCGTTTAATATCTATTGAGCCGTAAGGGCATTACCAGTGTGAGAGAAAATAGCCGGTGAGTCCAGCATCTTTTCAAAGAGATCCTAGTGAGATTTCGGTGACTTAATTGACACTTCCAGCACATTTGAACTCCTTATTTAATTAGCTTTCCAACACTGCCAACTATGCACCATTTAGACACTGGAACTCTCCCAACAATGGCAAGTGTGGAGGTCAGCAAACTGAACTTCCAGAGACCTATTTTTGACCATCGAGAGCCATTTTCAAAATTAATTTTGCAAAAGTTTACTCTGGTAAGATGAAATTATTGGGTCATATGGACCCTAATGAAAATTATCGAATAGTAAAATTATGAGTAACCTAATATTGAGAATTATATTGTGAAATTACTATGGAGGCCTATATGGGGTATTTGTAATTATTTTGTGTTGTGTTCTATTGTTTGTTGCATTCTATTGTCTGTGTTTTAGGAGATTAGGTTTATTCTAGGGAAAACTCTGCTAGACTTTTAGTAAATTTCTCTATAGTTTTAAGATTTGTCTATCTTTTGGTTCTTATAATTATTGTTTTAATAATCCTTTGGTATTTTTAGCTGACTTGATAGGCCATACTGACTATGGACTATGAAATGTTAAGCTCTTTCATACGCTAGTGCTGGTCATATGTGTCTAGAGTGGGATCATGACATATAGATTGATTCAACACATAAAACCTAGAACTCATATTTGAAATCAATCTCCAACTATTTTCACTCGATTTGGATGGCCTTGTGTTGGGGCGAAGAGCACTCCTGTTGAGAATCAAGCTTGAAATTGGTAAATTGAGAAAAAAAATTCAACCTAAAATTAGTCGAACTCGAAATTGACATCAATAGGAAATCTAGGTTCTATCAGAGATCACTTCATCATGTAATCTAAGAACAGTAACATTTTTCTTTTTTTCATTTATATGGATATATATTAATTTAAATTAATAGATTGTGTTGTACATTAATAGATTGTACTATATTGTGTAAATACATATAAAATGTAGAATTATACATGCTTATTGAATAGGTGTTATATATTTTTTACTGCAATTAAATGGTTACTTCTTAAGTTTCTTTTCAATATGTTACAAAAATTGAATTAAACAATAAAATTGCAGTTTGGTTTGATTTAATTTGATGCTGAATAGTTCAATTTTGTTGAAATTTTGAAAAACCAATAATTTTTAATTCCATTTGAAAAATTCTTTAAATCACACTAAATTTTTTGATTTAAGATTATTACTTGTTATTAAGAGGTTTGGTTTGACAGGTTATAGGATTGGCAATTCGTGTACAATTATGTCGTATCGAGGTACTATATAATATAAAAATAGTCAATCCGAATATGATCCGTTTAACTAATCGTGTCAAATATCAAATCCAAACACGGATACGCTCATGTAACCCGTTTAATAAATTAAATTTTTAAAAAATATATATTGAATAAAAAATTAATTATTTAAATTTGAAAAAATATATATATATTTAAATATAAAATAGCTCAAATGGCATATTTAGACCTTTGTAAGTGACCAAAAACTTTCATATACATATATATAAAGAGAAAATTAATGTATTTAGATGAATTTACTTATATCATGTAATACTTGTTAATCTATTAATCTATTTAAATGAACGTGTTTAATCATGTCATTCGTGGATTAGGCGGGTCAACCCGTTTAAACTTAATTTTTTTGTGTTATAAACATGTTGACCCGTTTATTATCTGAATCCATTTATCCCAAATATAAACATGTTTAATTACATATCATGTCAAAAATTACCAGCCCTGTGTTATGAAGTATTGGAATGTCATTGAAAATAAGGAGACAAAACATCAAAGAACAAAAGGATAGAAATATATATAAAATATTAAAGGCAACAACACAAATAAAATTAAAGTAAAATATGGGTTAAAATACATATATATGCTTTTTTAAAAGTAATATTTGCTCTCTCTCCATTTAAAAATTGTTATGAGATCAAATGCAAATAAACCTAGTAGGTATGACAAACCTTACAAAATTTTAAGCTAAACAAATAGCGAAAAAACTTCAAACTAGGAATGTTTGGAATTAACAAAGTGAAAATAAGATTTTGGGCAAAAAAAAAAAAAAAAGAGAGAGAATAAGATTGTACCTATTAAATTTCAGCCACCCAAAAAGTTGTTAAAGACATATTTACAATAGAAATCTCAAAAGGTGTAACATTAAGTATAGACATTTTTTAATAAATAACTACCAATAACTATCTTTTCAAATGTCTAATAACTACTATTTAATAAAATATTTATTTTCTTCTTTTTTCTTTTTTTTTAACAATTTATAACATAAGTACTTTTCAGTCTCTTCACTTTCTAATTTGCATTTTTCACTCCTCAGGGGATGTCCCAGCAAACAGCAAATATCTATTAACGTTTTGTTTGGAGGAGATATTATCAATTAACTATAATTTTTGTCTCAATTAACTATATATTTTTTATTTTGTTTTGTACAATTAGATATAAATATCCTCTCTCTCTATATATATAAAGGTACATACCTTCATAAGATATATATATATTTTTTAGATTAAAGCCATTCAATAAATTAGGCAAATTGTACTCCATAAATAAGTTAAAGATTTTCTTATTCACCGTTCACTATATGAAATTGATGCAATATCGACAAAAATTATAGATGAAAAAGTAACCGTGAGATCATCGATGAAATATTTAAGAAAAATGAAAACACTCAATAAAAACTTGTCAGTATTTATCGGCAAAAAATATCATTTGGAAATATTTAGTAAGAATAAGTGGTACGAGTATTTATCAATGGTTTAATAATTGTTAATTGATGAAATGTATCTTAAAAATCAAGTGCGAAAAATTACCATGAATTAAATTTGTTACCAATGGAATTATCGACATAACGACACGTGGCATTAGAGATTTTGTCAATAAGGAAATTTACCTTTTCAAATTTTCTTTTACGTGTTTATATGTGGAATCATTAATGCCATATGACATTTTGTCAATAATTCCATTGGTAAATCTTTAATATAAATTACAATTGTCCCTTTCTTCTACCTTCTCTTTTTTCTTCTCTTCCGTCTTTCTTCTTTCTTCTAGTTTTCTACCCTTGCTGTCATCTACTATCACTCGTTGCTCCGTCGTTATCCAGAAGCCACTATCCGCCATCTATTTTTTCATTTTAGTTCTATTTTTTAATTTTATTTCTAAGTCTAATTAATTTCTTTAAATTTTTATATTAGTCCTCTCACCTCTGTATCCTTTCTTTGGTCACCATTCTCCAGTCAGTTGGTTTATTATTTTTTTTTCAATTTTCAATGTAATTAGGTATTTTGCGAATTAATTTTTGTGATATATATATAAGTTTGGTTAATCAATGTTAATTTTTTATTTTGTATAATCTGTTAATTTTTTTCTGTATTTTTGTATAATTTGTTAATTTGGGTATTTTAGTTTGTAATATGTTAATTTGTTAACTTTTATTAATTTGTTACTGAATTTGGTATTTTCTGTTAAATTCTTAATTTTTTGTATTTTTTAAATCTGTATTTTTTGTAATATTGGTATTTTTTTTGTAATTTGATATTTTGTTAGTTCTTTAATTTGTTTAGATTTTTTTGTTGATTTTTTTTTTGACAATTTATGTAATTGCTTGGAAAAATATGGAATATGTATGAGAATTTTCTTAATTTTTGTGTGTATTGAGAATATTTTAATTGAACTTTTGAGAATTTGTATAATGTTATATATGTGGGGTATATATGTATTTTTCATTTATGTAATTTATTTTTATGTAATTATGTATATTTCTATAATTTGTTAATTATTTTTGTAATTTATATGGAATTTATTGAATTTTTGAGATTTTTAGGTTATAAATTTTTGTTTTGATTTTTTAATTGGCTAGTAATTTTATTTTAGTTTTATTTTTGATATTTTTTCCTATGATCATTGTATTTATGCACTACAAAATATAGGTATATTACTTTTTTGTATGGAATTTGGGTATTCTAATTATATGTATCTTTTGGAATTTGTATATGTATATTTTGCATGTATTAGTGTATACTGCTGTATTTTTTAGTATTTGTATATTTTTTATGATTTTTTGTAATAGGCATATATTTTGTTATGTATTAATTGAAGTTGACAATTGCATTAAGTTAGTTAATATCCAAAATTATAAAGAAAAATAAAATAAAATAAAAATAAAAATAAAAATGGAAGTGAAAATAAATTAAAAGTAATAATAGAAAAAAATAAAAAAGTAAAAAAGAACTTTAAAAAGCAAGTATAATATGAAATTCCTTTTAAAGAAAAAATAACTTCATGTCCAAAAGTATAAAGAAAAATAATAATAATAATGAAAGTAAAAATAAACTAAGAGTGAAGATAGAACAAAAATAAAAATTAAATAAGAACCTTAAAAGCAAGCATGCCATATAATTATCCAAAATTATAAATAATAATAATAATAATTAATGTAAAAATAATAGTAGTAATAATAAAATAAAAATAAGAATTAAAAAATAACTTTATAAAAATCATGTTAGTTGCATAATGAATAAGGTAAAAATAAGAATAAAAATGAAAGTAAAAATAAATTAATAGTCATGATAGAATAAAACTTCTAAAAAATAACCTTAAAAATCAAGTTAGTTAATATCTAAAAGTATAAAAAAAAAATAAAAAAATGAAAAAATGAAAATACAAAATAAAATAAGAGTAAAAATAAAAGAAAAAATAAATTTAAGAGTAAAAGATACTTAATAGTAATAAAAATTAAAAATTAAAAAACAACATTGATTAACAACCATTTTCAAAAAAATTATGAAAAAAATGTTAATTAATTCCAAAAAATTAAAAAATTAAATTGCAGCTAGAAATTTGTATTGTGAACTTATTATTCTATATTGTGAATTTATATTGTTAATTTATTATGTTGTGAATTTATTATTTTGTGAATTTAATATATTATTAATTTATTATTCTGTAAGACAGTTAATTAGTTGTAATTGTATTTTTTGACTTTAGATTAACAAAAACTTAAAAATACAGTTAATTATAGGAAATTCTAAATAATTCATTGAAAATGGCTAATATATATAGGTTTAAGCATAAATACTCATTTAATGTCATTCTCATTAAATGATAAGAGGACACTGAATTGTACAAAGTGAACAGTTTAAAGATTTCATTATTTAATACAACTTATTATACACATTCTATTTTATACTATTGTTTGAAATTTTAGTTATCATCTACCATGTGTTTTTTTAGTACATATAGAAGAATGTTATAATTTATGACATTTTTCATATATTATACTAGGAGAACTGTAGAGAGATGCTACTAAAACTTTGATAGGAGTATGAATATAAAATATTACAATATATAATTATATAACAAGGAATTTCTAAATAGGTTATGTTATTACCTCACAGGTGAAGAGAGATTAAGAGGTAAAATTAAATATTGAAAACTTAAAATAACAATCAAGAAAATAGAAATGGCTAATATTATCTGTCATTTAAAATGAAAAGTATTTATTTATTTTTTATTTATTGATAGATTACTAATGAATATGTATTATTTTTCAACTTATTATCGTTGGATTTTTGTCAATTAAATTAATTTATTTATTAATTACTGAGGATTACTAATGGAATATATTTTTTTATTAATTTATTTTTTATTAGTTATCCATGGAATAGATTGTTAGTGACTTTATCGACACCCATCACTAACAATTTTTTCATTAGTAAATGTATCAAAAAATAATTTTTTTTGTCGGTAATATATTATCAACTATGGTTTTTTAATACTTATTGTCTGTTAATAATTCATCGATAAATTATATTATCGATGGAAATAATAAGATTACTGACGATATATTCCTTGATAATCAATATTTTTCTAGTAATGATCTTACATATCTATTAGCAAAATTTTTTTAGCACTTATTTATTTTTTAAATAAGTTGTAGTATTATAATTTTTCCTTTTTCTGTTAGTTTGGTAATTGAATATTAATCTTATATAATTTAAAAAGGTAAGAGGTTAAATAAAAATATTTTTTTTTTCAAAAATTTTGATGTTTCACTATCTAATCTCTCACAAATAACATACTTATCTCACCCCACTCATCCCTCTCTCTCTCTTTAATTTTTTTTTTCCTCCAATTATCATTTTTCCTTTTTTCCCCCTAAATTTTTTCTTTTTGGACCATCGTCAACTTCTTTTTTGGCCGGCAATAGCCTTTTCTTTCTCTTTTTTCGTTTTGAATGGATATATATAAATTTAGGGTCTACTTTTTTTTTTTTTTTATTGCTTTTTTGAAAGTTAATGGTTATTATTTTGTGGACTTATATTTTCTTAGAATGTTTCGATATTTTAGAGAATTTGTTAATATTGATCTCTAATTCTCTAATATTCAATCTCTTTGCATTGAATTATTATTTAAATTTTCACCAATTGAAGTGATACAAAAAATTTATAAATGATTACATTTTTTTTTTCGTTTCAAGATTATAATATACGTATATATATATATTACAAAATAAATATATTAAGTTGAAAGTTAAATGAAGAAAATATTATCGATTTGTAGCTTTCAATTTTTTTTAAGCATCAAAAAGGAAGATTTATGTAGAATTTAACTTGCATCTTTCATTTAATGGATGTTTTGTTTAATTGTTAGGAGTCGATTGATAGTTTTTTACTTCCAATAACTAGATCTACTAATTTGGTTAAAAAAAAAAAAAGCTTGTAGCTATTGGGAGTTCAAATAAAAGATCTATTTCAATAATAGTTGATAACTATTTTTTTTGAAAGTTTATTTTGGAATTTTTTTCAATAGTTAATAGCTAATTTAAATTTAGACAATTTTAACCCTTATAAAAAATGATTATTAATAAACAAAATTCAAATTAATATTTATATAACTATAATAATAATAAATAATTATTAAAATATTATAAATAATATTTGTAAAAATTATCATATCCATAATCATAAGAAAAATATAATTACAAGATAAAATAATTAATTGTAATTTTTTAATTATTGATTTTATTATTCTTATGACTTTTACGTCACACATTAAAAAAATAACTAAGATATATAATAATATGCTGAAAATAAATTATATCCTTTGTTGTCGTCATATAATATTCCAACAACAAAATTTTACAACAGAATAGTACTTTTCAATTATAAGCTATTAGCCAATATTTCAACAGTAACAATGAGCAAAATTTTATCAAAAAATAATATTTTTTAACTATCAACTACTACCAGTAATCAAACAATAGATTCAATTTCTCCTCCGGTCCCATTATCTTTTCTTAGAGTATTTAATGTTCAATTACAAGTTTAATGTCATTATTTTTCTTTAAAATGTCAATTTAAACCCTTTGCACTATTAATGAATTTTAAGCTTTTTCAAACTTTCAGTTATTTATTTTAAAAAATAAATAAAAATTTAATTTGTATGATATATGTAATTATAATCCCAAAATTTATAAATTTATTTTATAATCTTATAAAATTTAAAAGAATATGCTAAATGTTAAAGGAATAAAAGTAAAAAAAAAAATATTTTTTACTTATTCCATCAATAATGTAAAAACAAAAATTTCAAATGATTTATGAAATATTGTTATGCTATACTTTTTGCTTATACATAAATTTGTATAATATGAAACTATATATATATATATATATATATATATATATATATATATATATATATATATATATGTTATACTTTCATTATATTATATAACAATTACTTTTATTATTACATGAAAATACACTATTTTTCATTTTTTAAATATATATATATATATATATATATATATATATATATATATATATATATATATATATATATATATATATATGTTATACTTTAATTGTATTATATAACAATTACTTTTATTATTACATGAAAATATATATATATATATATAAAAGTAATTGTTATATAATACAATTAAAGTATAACATATATATATATATATATATATATAAAAGTAATTGTTATATAATACAATTAAAGTATAACATATATATATATATATATATATATATATATATATATATATATATATATATATATATATATATATATATATATATATATATATATATATATATATATATATGTTATACTTTAATTGTATTATATAACAATTACTTTTATTATTACATGAAAATACACTATTTTTCATTTTTAAAAAATATATTATTATTTATTGAGTCAAATATATTATTTTTTATGGTAAATATTTTTTCTTTTGTAATTTTATAAATAGACAAAAATAAATTCTTAATCAAAATAAATAAAATATATATAAAAAGATGTTGACTAAATTCTTAATCTCTTCTCCATTGCTAAAAAAAATAATGTAATTTTGACTAAATAGTCATTATTAGAATTAAAATTTGAAATCAGAATAAAATAATATATATTTTTTTTTACATTTTGCGTACAATTGTAATTTTTTAAAATGTCTACATTATTTCAATCATTAAGCTTTTTGATTTTATGAAAATAATTTTTTTTCTTCTAAGAAAATTACTCAATATTGTATATATTCACATTCATTTTTCAAGATATGCTATTAATCTGACTTGAATTTACTCACCGTAATGTGATTATTAATTTATTTGAATTTATATAAAATTTGAAATTATTCAAACCCGTTGAAAATGAATTTACAAAATTTGTCAACTTGATCCAAAATGTAAGTGTCATATTATTTAGGGGGTGAAAATTAAAATTATATATTCAAAAAATTAATAACATAATTATTATTTGGTGCTATGAAAAGAAGAAAAATAATTTTTTAAAGTGAAAACTATGGTGTAAAAAGAAAAATATTAATATAAATATAATTATTTTATTTTAGTTATAAATATAATATTATTTTTTAATTTTAATTTTGACTAATTTCTTTTACATAGTAATAAGTATAATTAAAATTATAAATTAGGACAAAATTGTCAAATTAAAAACACTTAAATTTTATGATTTTTAAATAATTAGGTCTCTATTAAAAATGATAGATTGATCCCACGTATCAAATTGAGGTTTTTTTTTTAAAAAAAAAAAAGATGTTGTTCATATTTGAGTTCTCAATTTTTCCATATCATAAACATGACATTGAAACATTATTAAACATTGAATAAGTAATCAAATATCAACTTAAAAAAAAAAAAATACTATTAAGTGCAACAAATTACAATATACTTATCATGTGTTTGAATTCTCTCATGTTTATATAAATTAACTTAAGCTCCGTTGGATATTGCCTTTGAAAAAACACTTTTGAAGAATTTTTTTTTTTATTTTTTTAAAAAATTATTTTTTAAAATTGCTATTAAATAGAAGCATGTAATTTAGAGCGTGTTTGTGATTAAGTTTTCCAAAAATATTTTTTAATAAAATTTTTTATAAAACTACTTTTAAGTAAAAGTAGATAAATTGATATAGCAAATTTGAAAAATCAGTTTATAAAAAATAATAAAATTCAATCAATTAAATAAATAAAATTTAGAAGCATTTTTTTAATTATCTAACAACAATTCTAACCCTTAATACTTTTTCTAAAAGCAATTTTGAAAAAATAATTTATAAAAAATAATAAAAATCAATCAATAAAATAAACAAATTCTAAAAACATTTTTTTAACTTTTATCAGCGATTTCAAATACACTTTTATTATGTTTATGCTATCTCAATAATTGATTAAATAATAAATAATTAAGATTTTTTTAGAAATTAATTTTCAATTTTCATGAATTGAACAATTATTTATTAAATAATTTAATTTCAATCGTTTATTTTGAAATTAATGTTTGAAATTATACAGGCATGATAGTTCGATAGTTTGTGTTTTATCATTATATTTAACCCTAAATATTTTTAAAATAAGTTTAAATCCAATCCATAAATTTGTTTCTATAAATTTCTCAGTGATCAATTAATAAAATCTTGCAAATGTTTTGTATTTCTATTATTTTTGGTTTGGTGCTTCATGTTTTTTTCCCTCCCCTTGTGATTTGTCAACACATTTAACTGAAATTAAATACAACTTTCAAGTCCGTTCTGGTACATGTGTATCTCTCCTTTTTTACTGGCGGACCCCAGTGCTACGGTAAATTCCAGTGTATTCTCACTCCTCGAGCACGCGCGTTTGTCACCGGTTTTCCAGGTCACCTTCTTTTCTTTCTTTACCTAAACTCCGACTTTTCCACCTGCCCAACCGGTTCCCGGTTCCTATTAAAAAGATGGCTGCAGTGCTCCGCCGGATATCGGCTCTGCTACCATATTTGTTATATTATTATTATTATTTATATTATATATTTTAACATAATAAGTAATGACTGAAAATATTTTTTTTTTATATTTTCTTTTTATTTTTAAAGATGATTAATATTAATTAAATATTTTTTCAAAGTAAAAGCCAATTTTATTTCGATAACGAAGTACACCCACTTGGCAATTTGATATTTACTCAATACAGTTAGTTTTTACTATTTTTTTTTTAATAGAGAATCTATCTAATAAATTCATTTGCGATTGTTGAAAATTATGTTGGATTATGGATTATTGGTAGTAAAATTTTTCTCTTGCTTTTTCCTTTTTTAGGAAAATAAATAAATTTCATATATATATATATATATATATAATTTTTTATTATTTATTTAATTAGCCTATATATGATAAATTTTACCTACATTTTTTATTGATTTTTCTAATGATTAAACTCACCAATACTAATTATTTTAGATTATTTTTTTTAGAAACTGAAAAAAATTGAGTTGAACGAGAAGAAAGTGAAAATTCTAATAAAAATATATTTCATTATAATAACTATTGTAGGTTAAAATCTTAACTTTTTACTTATTTAATTTATTTTTAAATTTTTATTTAATTTTATATGAATTATTATTTTTATAAGAAAATTAATATTTTATTTATATTAATATTTAAAATTATTATTTACCTAAAATTATTATAAGGTAAACTTAAATTTAATAAAAGAATGATAACAATTTGCGTATTTTAAAATATTTTAAGAAAACATGCATTATATATAAAAGCATGATCAAAATCTATGCAAATGTAAACCCATGATAGGTATTCTATTAAACTTTATTTTATGTTATATCAATTTTTTTATTTTTTAATGTTAAAAAATATTTTTTAATTTTTTTATAAAATTATTCAAACATTAAACTCGCAAATATATAAAATCCACTTATAATAAATAAATTTCAAATATAAGTGAGCAAAAATACATTTACAGTCATCGCACTAATTTTTATTTATAAGCTAATCATTTAATGATAATTTAATAATTATTGAAATAAAAAGTAAATTATTATTTAAAATGAAAAAAATAATATTTTGTCAAATTCCCCTTAAAACCTAAACTTCACATTAATTCATGTTGTAATTTTGCTATTAATTTGTATGACAAAAAAAAGAAAAGAAAAAGATTTTTTTTTTTATTTTTATTTTTATGTACGCATGATTATTATAACATATTGAAAAGGAAGTTGGCCTACAACGTTAATAGTCTTTTTGTCTGAAATAAAAAAAAAAAAAAGGGATGAGTGAACTTGTGCCATGTCACTAATATAACAGCCAATAAAATAATGACAAGTCAGCTAATTTTTTTTCTTTTTAAACTAGCGAGAGACACTTGATTATTACCCTTGAAAATTAACTTTCATGTAAGGTGAATTTCAGTTGAATTTCCATAAAATTTGACCATGATAGACCAAAGGTTAAATTGTTAAAAGGCCATTTAGCTTCAATATCAAGTTGCACCCTACTTATTTATCACTAACCAACGAATTTCTGCCACCTCAGCCCACTTAGATGAGTGGGCCATTGGCTGACTTACGAAATGACAAATTTACCCCTAAAATCTGACACAAGTTGGTGAATATGTCAGTTAAATCAAACGTGGCAAAAAATATATGGTAGGTTAAAAAGTAAAGCAAGTACAGCAATAGAATATTCAAAACCCATACTAATTTTTTTTTATTTTTTATTTTAATTAGAATTTATTTTTTCTTCTATTGGGTAGGCGATTTTTTCAAAACCCCAAAAAAAAAAAAAAAAAACTTTTTCCAATTTTTAATTTTTGTATTTTTCCATGAAAGAAAGAAAGCAGAAAGCATAGGAATTGGAGATGGAAGAAGAAGTTCTCTATTTTTCTCCCCCTCTCTTTTTTTCTCTCTCACTCTCACAGTTTCAAAGGCTCTTTCTTTTCTCTCTGTTTCTCTCGGAAAACAAATTTTCTAGGGAAAATTTTGAACTTTGTGAAGAAGGGTTTAACTTTAAGTTAGTAGACCGATTTTAGATCTGTGAAAACTTGTCTTTAACTTTCTTAGCTGGAACTAAGTGAAGTGGTAAGATTCTCTTGCAACCTTAAAAAAACACTGTTTGCTTCTTTTGTGTGTACTTTTGATCATGTACTTGTCTACTTCTCTCTATAACTCTCTCGCTTTAAATTTATTTTTACATATATAATTGGTTTGTATATGTATATACAAATTAATCTTCTTTGTTTGAATATAATGGGTGTTTGATCACATGAAAGAAGATCTTTGTCACGGGTTGGTTCTCTTTATTTGGATTTTGTTTGCTTCTTTTAATTATTATTATTATTATTATTATTATTTTGCTTTTGGACTAAATATCTATGAGGGTTTTGCCTCAAAACTAGATCTTTTACTACTACTTTATCTGGGGTATTTTTATTTTATTTTTAATTGTTTTTATTTGTGTTTTCATTTTACTTCTTGCTAAGATAATTGGGTTTTCCTATTTTCTTAATTTTTTTTTCTGGTTGATTTTTGGTTACATGTTTATTTGTGTCTCCTAATTGCTTGATCTTTGTTTTATTCTTTTGATTTTTGGGTTTTCTTTTTTGCTGTGTAGGTCTTTGATTTTCTTGAGATATATATATATATATATTTTTTATGTACTGTGTTTTGAAATTTTCTGTTTGGCTGGCGATAAAAATGATGGAAGTCAGGATTAATAACTGAAAGATCGCATTTTTGTAGTTCGTTGTAGGTATTTTGATTTCTTCTTTAAATTGAAAAGAAACTCAAAATTTTCAATCTATTTTTTTTCTGATACAAGTTCGTTATTCTTGAAAAAAAAAAAATATATAACCTGTAATTTGGTCTTAGTGGATTACACTCTATTTGGTTCTTAAATTCGTAGTACAAAGAAAAAAAAAATACTACTGAAAGTAAGCTATTTCTCGGATTTTGTTTTGTAACATCTTTGTAGCCGAATCTAAACCAAATATAAACTTCCTTAAAGTAGTATCTAAGGAAAAAATTCCATATCTGGGTTTTTCTTTAATTATTTGGCTGGAGCTTGATTTACTTATTTGTGTCATTTAGTGCTTTTTTGATATTGTGTGATCCTATGTAATTACCTACTTAAAATATGGTGGTTGGTCTTAATATTCAAGTTGATATTTTTCATCTCTAGCCCTTTTTAAATTCTTATACACTAACGCTTAGCATGTTTTCCTTTTCTCTGTGTTTCTTGCAGATGTAATTGCTAACTTTTTTTTTTTCCTGGGAAAAAGATTGCTCTACTGTTTCTATGAGGTAATTTTGTATACCAAAATGTTTAGATTTTATGGTTGCTATTATTTGATGTTTTTTGTGCTGATTATGAGATAAATAGTGTAAGAATTTTATGTATTCTGCAGGTTGATTCTAACTTGGCTAGTTTTCAATTTCAGTTGTGCTTTAAACAAATGAAAGTATGTGCTGTGGATTGGAGCGGTTGAAGCCATCACCGACTCCAACACTGCCTCCGGTTTTTATTGAAGAAAATAGACCCACCAACATAGACATGAATCACTTGACTGTTGAGACTGAAGATACTTTTGCAAGCTTGCTTGAGCTTGCAGCTAACAATGACATTGAGGGCTTTAAGCGATCAATTGAGCGTGATCCTCTGTGTGTTGATGAAATTGGTTTGTGGTATGGTCGTCAAAAGGGCTCCAAGCAGATGGTTAATCAACATAGAACTCCGTTGATGGTTGCTGCTACTTATGGTAGTATTGATGTTATAAAGCTGATTCTTTCTCTATCAGCTGATGTCAATTGCTCTTGTGGCCCAGATAAAAGCACTGCCCTTCATTGTGCTGCCTCAGGTGGGGCAGCAAATGCTACTGATGTTGTTAAGCTGCTTTTAGCAGCAGGTGCTGATCCTAATTTGTTAGATGCTAATGGCCATCGTCCAATTGATGTTATTGTTGTTCCGCCAAAGCTCCAAGGCGTAAAATTTACTCTTGAAGAACGTCTTGCTACTGATGGTTCTGTTGTTGAGCGCACTTTGAGGATTTCCACAGACACATCAAATTCAAATTCTCCGCCTCTCTCACCTTCCATGGAAAATGGTTCTCCACTGTCTGCATTAGATTCTCCAGTGAAGTCAAAGCTAAATGATGCACCCATTTCCTCTGCGTCAGAGAAAAGAGAATACCCGATTGATCCATCTCTGCCAGATATCAAAAACAGTATCTATTCAACAGATGAATTCAGGATGTATTCATTCAAGGTGCGGCCTTGTTCCCGTGCCTACTCCCATGATTGGACTGAGTGCCCTTTTGTACATCCAGGGGAAAATGCTCGAAGGAGGGATCCTAGGAAGTTCCATTACAGTTGTGTACCGTGTCCTGATTTTCGGAAAGGGGCTTGTAGACGAGGAGATATGTGTGAATATGCTCATGGAGTTTTTGAGTGCTGGCTTCATCCAGCTCAGTATCGAACCCGGCTTTGCAAAGATGGTACGAGTTGTGCAAGGAGAGTTTGCTTCTTTGCCCACACTGTGGAGGAACTCCGTCCATTATATGTATCCACAGGTTCTGCTGTTCCCTCTCCTCGCTCAAGCACTTCTGGTGCCACTGCTGTGGATTTTGCTGCAGCTATGAGCCTCTTGCCAGGTTCTCCTTCATCAGTTTCTGTTATCTCTCCTTCACCATTCACTCCACCCATGTCTCCATCTGCTAATGGAATGTCACACTCTTCCATGGCATGGCCCCAACCAAATGTCCCAGCCCTACATCTCCCTGGAAGTAATCTTCAATCCAGTCGCTTGAGAGCTTCCCTTAATGCAAGAGACATTCCTACTGAGGACTATGGCTTGCTGCCAGATTTGGATGTGCAGCAGCAGCAGCTTCTAAACGAGTTATCCAGTCTCAATCAACAATCTCTGAGTAATAACTCCTTGAACCGTTCTGGTCGTTTGAAAACCTTAACTCCTTCAAATTTAGATGATCTCTTTTCTGCGGAAAGCTCTTCTCCTCGGTATTCTGATCAAGCATTGGCTGCAGCTGTTTTTTCACCAACCCACAAGTCTGCAGTTCTTAATCAATTCCAGCAGCAGCAAAGCATGTTATCTCCAATCAACACAAATTTTTCTCCTAATAATGTTGATCACCCTCTGTTGCAGGCTTCTTTTGCATCAGGCAGGATGTCTCCTCGAAACATGGAACCCATTTCACCTTTAAGCTCTCGAGTGTCTATGTTGGCTCAACATGAGAAGCAGCAGCAGCTTCGTAGCCTCAGTTCTCGGGAACTAGGCTCCAATTCTACTGCCATTGTTGGTTCCCCTGTAAATTCTTGGTCAAAATGGGGTTCCTCAAACGGGAAACCAGATTGGACAGTTAGTGCTGATGAGTTGGGTAAACTTCGCAGATCAAATTCGTTTGACCTTGGTAATGAAGAGGAGCCAGATCTATCATGGGTGCAATCACTTGTTAAAGAATCTCCAACTGATATGAAAGAAAAGTTGGCTATGCCTATCTCCACTGGTGATGCAGCTGGAGCTTCTTCAAGTGGGAGTATGAATGTGAGCACCCAAATCGATTCAGTTGATCATGCAGTGGGGGCATGGATTGAGCAACTACAGATTGATCAGCTTGTGGCTCAGCAAAATTGAAATCAATTTTACTGAATCTTGAGGTAGCGAAAACAGGCAAGGTTTTGGTAGATAAAATTAATGTTTTGAAAGGTTATATTGTTAGCAGCGATGAAGGTAATAGTAACAAAAGAGGAAGAGAAAGTGAGAAATGTCACTTTGGAAAAGGAAAATATTCATTTTCACCATTTTATTGTTATACCAGAAGCTAGAGAGAGAAAAAAATATGGGGGTGAGATAACCTTCTGGGTTAGAATCAAAAAATATTGAACCCAGGCTAGGTGTATTTTTTTTTTCTTCCAATATTTTCAAATTTTAGATTTCTATTATTGTCATTTTTTAAACCTCTCTATGACGAGCAACATGTTAAAAAGTTACAATGTAACTAAATTGCTGTGTTTTGTCGCCTCATTTTATATTCACTATTATCTTACAAATCAATAGAGAGAGCTATGAGACTAATGAAAGACTTTTCTTGAAGTTGAAGGCGTTCTGGTTCTTGGAATGGAATTGGATTTGAAGTTGATAATTGTGGCTGCTAGTTATATTTAGAGAGATAATAAAGTTGAACAAAAGATGTAACTGGTCCATTAATGCTATTATTCTAATACCTTTATTTTATGCATATCTAATTATTATTATTTATTTTTCTAATTCTATTTTGTTAATCTCTTTTATCTCTTGTTAGTGGGGTTTGTTTTGGAGATGGAATTGGAACCTCTGCTGTGGATTCCAAATCTCAAGTGGTGGGATTTGAGAATTTGTGTGGAATTGTCACATGAAATGTAGATGGATAGATAAAAATGCTATCTTTTTTATGCTGATTCTGATTCTTCTAATCTTTTATAGAGCAGAACAGATGTTTGAGTTATAAAAAGTTTTCTTTTTATACATGGAAGTTGTCGATTCCCTCACGTGAAATATTAACTTTGCTAGCCTTACAATTTCTTAAATTTAAGGAACATGGAAGAAGGAGAACTGTGTCTATTTATATATATAGCTCAGAGGATTAAAATAAATAAAAAAAAATTCAATTTTTTTTTTAATGTTATCATAAAATAAGAAATTTTGTTATAAAAATAGATAAACAATGACACAACAAAAGGAAAAGGGGAAGTAAGGGTGGCTGGCTCCTCTTGACCTTTTGGTGCCTCGGTTGATAAGTTTGTTTCCCTTTGATAAGTTTCTTTACTATTTTTTTTTTACTAATAAATCATGAGAGAAGAAACTTGGGACAAAGGTGCCTAAGATGATAGTTTTCTTTTGCTTCTTTTATTTTTTTTTTTTATTTTGTTGAATTTTAAGTAATAAAGAACAAGAAAGGAGCTAGTGCCTGAGAAGGACGTAAAGAAACCAAACAAAAAAGAAAGCAAGAAATGCAAATAAAAATGGAGATGAGAAGCCTTTTTTCGTTTTTAAAAAAAGAAAAAGAGCAAAGTGGCTAAAATGCTCCAACCAAAGGTACCTATAAGATGTTGACTAGTTTAGGTCTTGATAATGAATTTTATGGGTTATATCACCCCAAATTTTGTTTGATTGTTAAAAAAAATTAAAGTTTGATTTGGACATTTGAGACAAAAGTTAATAGCAAAAAGATTGAAAATTTTTGTATATTTCTTTTTTGTTATTTCTTTTCTCTTAGCGGAAAAACGTGGAAAGGTGATCATCCCATGTATAATTAAAAGGTAGTGTATTTCTTAAGAGATTATTAATTATATTTGATTACATTACCCAAAAGAAATATAATTATATTGTTTAGTATATAACTTAATAGTATAATATGATAGCATAAGAAATATTTGTATTTATCTTGTGTAACTTTCTATATTTTTATCTCTTGTAATGTTTATCTTCTTGCACAACTCATATAAATATAAGTGAATTCTCAATCTACAATAAGTGGGAAATTTATTTTATTCAATATCAATTTTTATGGTATCAGAGTTCATCAATTTTATCCTTTCTTTCCAATTTCTATGGCTAGCATAACTTTTTCCACTATCTCTTCTCCCTATGCCATTGTGTCTTTTTCGTCTGTGTTGTTATCTTTCTCATCTCATCCATCCTTTTCTGTTTCCAATATTCAAAATTATGTCAATGAAATTCTTATTTATATGAATTATCTCCTTTGGCAATCTACAATTATTCTTATCTTTATTGGGTCTTATATTCATTATCATATTGATGGTTCTAGTGAGTGTCCACCTAAAACAATCACTAACATTGATGGATCAATTTCTTCTGATCTTGCTTTTCTTCTCTGGTGTAGGATTGATGCTCTTGTCCTTTCCTGGATACAAGTGACTATTTCCTCTGATACTCTTCGTAGTCTTCCAAAACCAAATATTCATCTCTCTGCTCGTCAAGCCTGGCTATCGATTGAATAGTTGATTTTTATGATGCAAACAATTGATTTTTGACCAAACAAAAAGAAATAAGAATAATGGAATCAAGTAGACACTTTTGAAAGCAAGTTTTGAACAAAACGAACACAAAAAACTAAAGTAGGGAAATATTTTTTTTTAATTTCAAATTTAATATTTAAGTAAGAAAAAGATAAGTTATGACCTGATTTGATAAGATAATGCACAATGGAAACAAACGAAAAGAAACGAAATCAAACGGAAAGATGCAAAAACAAAAAAATGAAACAAAAGATAAAGAAAATGAGACACAAATAATGAATAGGATATGCAAACATGATTTAGAGCCGAAGCTTTGATACCAACTTGATGCGAACCTCGAGTGACATGCCTTGAGACCTAATAACAATACACTTGGAAGCGACTCCTATGAAAGTCAAATCAGATTTGAAACTAGAAATCTTAACATAAAACCAACTTGTGGTTCGACATCATAATATAATTTGATTTGAATGCCACAAAGGTATGCATCTTTGATAAGTTCAAACGCCACAAAAGAAAAATCTTTTAATAAGTTCAAGAGATTCAAACAAGAATAAAACTTAAGAGAAAATTCAAAGAAATTTTATTAATCAAATAACTCTAACTATTTAATTGTAGAGAAATTTTTAGTTTATATAGGTACTCAAGACTAGGAATTCTTCCTAATTAAGAATCCTTCCTAGATAAGAAAAAGAAACAAACTAGACTAGGAATTCTTCCTAATTAAGGAATTGAATAAGAATCCTTCTTAAAAAAGAAAATAAAACTTTTAAAATAGAAAAATAAGGTAAAATTCATATTGGGCCTTAGGCTAATATAAAAGAGGTCCAAAACTAATGAAAACATGAAAATAAATTTATCCAAATAAGTCTTGGGCTTAATATATAACATAGGCCATCCAAAAACACATAAACTAAATTAAATTAATTAAATTTGGGCTTAATAAAAATGAAATTGCATAGTATTTGTCAAACATCTATTCAAATTTCTTGTAATGATCTTGCATGAATAAAATCTATCTAAAATTTTTTTTGGATCGTATCATTCTCCCCTTGTTAGAGAAAACTCGACCTTGAGTTTTGAAGTGATAAAGTAAAAGAACTAACAACACATGAAGTTGCCATATTCCTTCCTTGATGATTTTTAGCATTTGAAGTACTTGAAAGATCTGAAGTTTTGTTAGAGAAACATCAAGGAAATCATAAGGCAACACAAAAGCATATTAGAAATGGGAAACAAATCAAAAACATCTTTAATAGTCATTGCAAATAAAATCAATCTCCTTTGCTTCTTCAATTTCTTGCATTTCTTCTTGAATTACAACTTTTCCTTCCTCTATGATTTCTTGATGAGTATTGAGTGTTGGAATTTCTTCATGAACAACAACTTTAACAACCTCCATAGGTAGCATAGAATGTCCATGAGTAACTTCTACATCATGGTTGATTTTTTCAATATTTGCATCTACCCAATCATATTTACAAGTGACTTGGACGAGATAACAAACTATTTCCGCAACCTCATCACCTTTATTCTTTATCTCCTCCATTGGTGGCTTAGATGTAATTTTTCTTTTATGCTCAGCCTTAATTTTCATTAAAATCTCCTCATATGATGGCCATGTCCTCTTTTTTCATTTTCATCATCTTCTTGAACTCTTCTTTGATATTGCCTAGCTTGATTAGGAACATTAGGTGGCTGCCTCCTTGTGACAGAAGTTTCTAATCGATTCATTCTTTCATTATTTCTTTTTTCCATAGCTTGAAGCATCTTGGCTATGGCTTGGAGTCGATCTATTTCTCTATATGGATTTTCTTGTGATCCACTCATAGTGAATATGAAAACAAAGGTTAGTAAAGCAAATTTCTCTCACCTCACTCCTTCATGTGTTTTATTGGAGTAAATTTGTCTATCAAGTTCACTCATATTTGTTTTCCCTCAAGTTGTATGGCTTTTTTTTTTTTTCAACACCAAAAAATTACAAATTACAAAAATATAGAAACAAGGAACAATTGTGAATTGAAGAGAAACAAGAAAGAACAAGACTCAAAACAAAATGATTTTGAAGAGAATACAACTACAATAATTCTAAGGGTAAGACTCATTTATTTTTGTGATTTTATGATGTAAACAACTAATTTTTGACCAAACAAAAAGAAATAAGAACAATGGAATCAAGTAGACACTTTTGGTAAGTTTTGAACAAAAAGAACACAAGAAACTAAAGTAGGGAAATAATTTTTTTATTTTTTAATTTCAAATTTAATATTTAAGTAAGAAAAAGATAAGTTGTGATCTAATTTGACAAGACAACGCAAAACGAAAACAATAAAAAGGAAACGAAATCGAACGGATGTAGAAATAAGAAAACAAAACAAAAGATAAAGAAAACGAGACACAAATAATGAATATGATACATAAACCTTATTTAGAGCCAAAACTTTGATACCAAACTGATGCGAATCTCAAGCGACCTGCCTTGAGATCCAACAATAATACGCTTGGAAGCGACTCCTAGGAAAGTCAAATCATATTTGAAACTAGAAACCTTGACATAAAATTAACACAAAACTAACTTGTAGTTAAGCATCTTGGTATAATTTGATTTGAGTGCCACAAACATATGCACAATTGATAAGTTCGAATGCCACAAAAGAAAAATCTTTTGATAAGTTCAAGATATTCAAATAAGAATAAAACTTGAGAGAAAACTCAAAAGAATTTTAATCAAATAATTCTAAATATCTAATTACAGATAAAGTTTGAGTTTATATAGACACTCAAGACTAGGAATTCTTCCTAATTAAGAATCCTTCCTAGATAACACAAAGAAATAGAACTAGACTAGAAATTCTTCTTAATCAAGGACTAGAAATTTTTCCTAATTGAGGAATTAAACAGGAATCCTTCTTAAATAAGAAAATAAAACTTCTAAAATAGAAAAATAAGCTAAAATTCATATTGGATCTTAGGCTAATACAAAAGATCCTAAAACTAATGAAAACATGAAAATAAACTTATCCAAATAAGTCTTGGGCTAAATATATAAAATAGGCCACCAAAAACACATAAACTAAATTAAATTAATTAAATTCGAGCTTAATAAAAATGAAATTGCATAGTCTTTCTCAAATATCGATTCAAATTCCTTATAATGATCTTGCATGAATAAAATCTATCTAGAAATTTTCTTGGATCGTATTAACTTCTTGCTTTGTTCTTTCTAAGCCAACCTTATGCACTCAAGCTCAAAAATCCAAGGAGTGGCATTATGCCATGGTTGCTGAATATAATGTGCTCATTAAAAATAAAACTCAAGCTATATAGCTAACACTTCTTCCTCTATTCTTTTTGAGCCAACCTAATACACTCGAGCTTAAAAATCCAAGGAGTAGTGTGATGTCATGGTTGCTGAATACAATGTGCTTATTAAAAATAAAACTTGGTCTCTTATTTTGCGACTTCAACATATGAATGTTGTGGGTATATAAAATTATACTCAAGTCTCATGGTAGCATAGAGAGATATAAGGCTCAATTAGTGGCACGAGGATTCAAGCAACAACCTGGTGTTGACTATGATGGGACTTATTGTCTAGTGGTGAAACAAGCTATTTGCACCATTCTTGCCTTGGCCATTTCTTGACAATGGTCCATCCATCAATTAGATGTGAAAAATACTTTTCTAAATTGGGGTTTTGACTAAAGAAGTATCTATGAATCAGCCCACAGGATTCAAAAATCCTGAGTATCCTAATTGTATGTGTAAATTACATAAAGTTATCTATGGATTTAAATAAGCCTCGAAGGCTTGGTTTCAAAATCTTTATTGGTTTTTGGGGTAGTAAAGCTGATACATCAATGTTTATTCTTTAAGAAACACATAGTATGGCAATTTTACTATTATATGTTGATGATATAATTTTCATGACTATTAAGAAACATATGGTTTGCTGCAATTCTTATTACAAAGACTTAAAATGACATTTTTGATGACTGATTTGGGGTCTTTGCATTATTTCCTTATTGGCATTTCTGTTACCAAGAATGGAGAAGGCTTGATTCTTGATCAGTTTAAATATGCCGCTAAGTTTCTTAAATAGATTTCACATGCATAACAGCAAACCTGTTTTAACTCCAGTCTATACACGTGATAATTTATTTGCATCAGAGAGTCCTCTCCTTGTTGACCCATAATTTTACTGAAGCCTTGTTGGTGCTCTTTGATATTTAACATTCACTCGCCCAGACATCTCCTTTGTCACCAATAAGGTATGTTAGTTCATGAGTTCTCCATGAGAGACTCATCTCTTGGCTATCGAATGGATATTGTGGCATGTAAAGGGCACAATTCATTATGGGTTGCAGCTTTATTCTAATAGTTTTGAGAATTTGATGGCATATTGTGATGTGGATTAGGATGGTTGTCTTGGTACTAGGCAATTAACTATTGAGTATTGTATTTTTCTAGGTGCTAATATGATTTCATGGTCTGTAAAGAAACAAACGACGATCTCTCAATCTAGTGCTGAGGTAGAGTACCATGTTATTGCAGCTGTTATTATTGAACTAAGTTGGGTAAAAAATATTTTACTTGAGTTATCTATTCCTTCATTACACAAGCCTATAGTTTATTGTGATAATATTTCTGCTACATACATGGCTACAAATCCAGTTCATCATACTTGATCAAAATATATTGAGATTGACATACACTCCGTAAGAGAAAAGGTGGCAGCTACAAAACTTCATGTTCGATATGTACCAAGTTAGGAGTAGGCTGTTGATATCTTAAATAAAGGCCTTGCTGCATAATAGTTTACTGATTTGCAATCTAATCTTGGTGTGTTGCCTCACCACGCTAAGATTTCGGGGGTGGAGTGGGGGGGTGGGGGACAGTGATAGCACATTTTGTGTAAATTTATGTATTTATCTCTTGTAGTGTTTAATTTCTTGTACAACTCATATAAATATAAGTTAATTCTTAATACACAGTAAGTGGGAAATTCATTTTATTCAATATCGGTTTTTATAATATTGGCACTCTCTTTTTATTTTCTGACACTTCTATTTTCTTTAATGTGACCCTAATACTCTTACCATTTTATTCAATTTTATGATATTCGCACTTTCTTTTTAGTTTTTGACACTCCTATTCTCTTTAATGTGACCCTAATACTCTTATTTATTACATAGTTGAACTAATAAATATTTTTTTAAGTTATATTATTTAGCTAATAATTCTAACAAGGAAAGAATCTTTAAAAATTTCATTTACTTCTTTTTATTATTTTTAATTCATAATATCTATAAAAAATATTTCTCTCATGGATTTCTTTTTATCTTTTTTATTATTTTTTAATTCATAAAATTTATATATTCTACTTTTGGCTTGTATTTCTTTCTAATTTATTATTATTTTTCTCATGGATTTTCAGTTTTCTTAATCAAGCATTTGCCTTAATTCTCTGTGATTTTTTCTCAAATAGCTCAAAGAATACAAAGCGATGGAAGATCAAAGGTAATTAAGAACAATAAAATTTCTAAGTTTTTGATGAATTCTTGCTTTTTCTCGTGGGTTCTATATTTTTTTGAATTTTGTTTTTTTGAAGATGAAATTCTTGATGATGATTGAATTTACTTTAAAAAATAAAAATATTTTATAAAAATAAAAAACATTTTATGAATTAAAAATAATAATAATAAATAAAAGCAAATCAAATTTAAACACTACATATTTATGAGAATTATTAGCTAAATAATTTAATTAATAAATATATTTATTAGCTGAACAATGTAATAAATAAGGGAATTATAGTCACCTTAAAAAGTGAGAGTGCCAAAAATTAAAAGAAAAATGCTAATATCACCACTTTTTATATATATCAAGAATCTATAATCATATTAAATTATATATATACACACACTTTTTTTTTTTTTTCTGAGAAAAACACACATTTTTTGAGAAACACACACACATTGTTAGTCTCTCATTTTCCAATACTTTCAAAAAAAAAAAAAAAAAGAAAAAAAAATTATAGAATGGTAATATCAACCCTATTAAATTCTATGTGGCTAATTAATTATTCTTCCATTTCATAATACAATTCTTTTGTTTTCCTTTCTTTTCTTTCAACATTTCTTTTTCTTTTTAGTATCTATTTAATTTAATGTTTAAGGCGGTTGATGGATGTTTTCATGCAATTTTTTATTTACTTACCTATTGGCAAGAATTTTCCCCTTGTAATATGGGCAAACTCCTTAAATTGAGGTGTTGTTTTTTAATAGAATGTCATGATTCCATCATCACATTATGTAGATTTCAATTTACTTTGAGGTTGTAGGTTTGGTTTGGTGGGCATCATGAGGGGGTAGTTTGGCTGATATTGGTTAGAAAATTGCCCAATCAGGCAATCATTCTTGCAAATTCAATGTGTCAACCAATTTCATTTTCCATGAAAGAGTTAGGGTTTAAATTGTGAATTTGAATAAATTATTTCAGTCATAATCTAGTAGTTGTAGTGTTATATCAAGTAATATGTGATGTTTCATTATTTAAAATATTTGATTTAACATATATATTTATCATGCGTATATTTATCTTGCGCGAATTTATAATTATTAAATTGAATGAAAAATATTAATTTAATTATTGAAAATTAATATATCTTATATTATTCAATATTTTATTCTACATGAATGGTTGATGTTTTTCCTTATAATTTTGAGGAATAAGATTTCAAGTGAATATAGATTCTTGCAATACATATAGAATTTACTCCCTTATTAACAAGCCTAGCAATGTTGTGCTGTGTGGTGGGGTAGGTGGGTGTGGTGCTGGCTATGACCTAAGCAATTTTTCACTCCTTTACAAGGTTTAGAGATTAGGTTTTGGTAACCAAATATATGCCCTAAAACTAAGGAGACTGGTTCTCAACTTCTCATGATAGTACTTCTCATGATAGTAGGATTCTGAAAGGACATCAGCATTTGCAAGAGCTCCCTCAAAAATCAATGATAGGGATCTCTCTCTCCCTCTCTTCTTCTTTTTTTTTTTTTTTTTTTTGTCTATTGTTGGATTGTATATGTATTTATTATTTACTATTATGTTATACCTAGATGTGCATCTCTCTTTTTGAACATTAAAGAAGAAGATAAGTTACTACAATTTTTATGAAATTTAGTTGGCTTAATAGATAGATTTACGATGAATTTTGTGTATTTTTACTATTATACCGTATTCTTTATTTTATGTTAATTCTATCCTAACTTGGAAACTTAATTTGAATTTTGCCTATATCATAATTCCTAGAAAAAATTATTAATTAAAAGGCCAAAAAATAAATTAATCCTTAAATTAATTATACCATGTTATTGATTTAAATTTAAATTTCTATTGAATTTCAATTAACTCTTTAATTTTATAAATTTGATTGATTAAATCATTAATTTGATTATTAATAGTTTACTATATTTATAAAGTTAAAGAACCTAATTAATTTCTATTAAAATTTAAAAATTAAATTGATAGTTTTGTATAATAAATTTTAAGGTCAATTTTAATTTTTTCCTTCAAATTATTATTATTATTATTATTATTTTCAATTTAGGCTAGAATTGCAACTAAGTTTTCTAATTATGGTAGAATTAACACAAAATAAAAAACCATGCAAAATTTAGAGTAAATTTATTTATTAACCAATTTAGTTCAATATAAACTTTCTCCTTAATATTTCAAATTTACACATTTTAATCCTAATGTTATTATTTCAAAGCTTTGTATTATATTCTAGTTCTCAATTTCATAACAAATTACTAAATTTCCTTGATTGCTTCTGAGTGAGCACGTTACATCAACACCAAAACCAAACCTAAAACTTAAGGTCTTAATGTTTGATAAGAGAGAAGGTTAAAATTTTTTTTTTAGATATTATAATTTTTGTTTTTTAAATTAAGACAGATATGTCAATAGGTTTATTTCAAATTTTATTAAATAAAATATATTCTAATTCAATTTGTTAAAATAAGTATTAAATCAAAATAATCAGTTCACAAATTTTCTTTTATTTTTTTAAATAATATATAAATTAAGGGTCAGACACATAACACACTCTTTCACAAAATCTTTACCATTTTGTAAGGCATGCTAATTTATATAACCTACACACACTCTTATTGGCCCCACCCCCGTATCAATGACAGATCCAGAAATAAATCACATCCTATAAGGATATATTTGCAATCCTATGAGGTAAAGGGGACCAATCCAGTAGAGCAAGCACAAAATGACACGATAATATATGAGCAATTTAATTATTCAGTAAGGCAATTGCTCCCATTACATTGTACACAAGTCCACCAGTGCCATGCAAAAAGACAATCACACCACATATGAGTTAATGTCACTTTTTTTTTTGAAACAATATATATAAATACACATAGATCATAGATAAGATACACTCTTTCACAAAATCATGATAAATTTATAAATGCGTGTTAATCTATATAATCTATACATACTTTTACCTCAAGCAATGTAAGATCTCAAAAGACTTTTCACAAATTTTCTTAAATTATCAGTAAAATTGAAAATAAAAATTAAAAAAATTATCTTTTAACATTTCCTCACATTAAACATTATTAATTATCTTCCATAAGCTTATTAATATGGATTTTCTGTTTCATAACCTAAATAAGCCTTCCTTGATTCCTCAAGGAGGTACTAACCCCTTAATCTTTAGGCTTACGTACACGGGCAAAACCCTTATTTCTTCTTCTTCTTCTTCTTTTATCTTTTATTTTTCTATACACTTTATTTTATTTCTATCAAATATATGATCACTTCAATAATAGGCTATTCAGAGGATTTTTAAAATTGGTAAAAAATACAGAAGGACAATCATATCATTAGATTATGCATGCACTTCATATGCGATAGAAATTACAAGGAAGAAGCATCAAGCATGTACTAGCTTTGTAGCACACATATATAAAGTCTGGACAATTTTGAGCTTGGGATTTAATTAAAATTAAGACTCGTTACCTTTTTTAAAAAATACATTTAGTGAGAATCGAACAGGAGACTTACCTCAGTTTTTAACTAACGTAATCTATTTTTATATTCAAACTAGACCTCTAAATTTGTAGAGGCCAAATTGAATGTGAGAAATCTCAAATCTAATCCGAAAACTTATGCTCTTAGTTTAACGCACGTATTAAGCTCTTAACTAGCACATGACATAATAAATTGAGAGCCGAATATAATTAGATATTTAGATTAACAAATGTACATGTACCAAACTCTATTGACATACGGTTGCAGCTATGATGGAACAACACAGATTGGAGTGTAGAGCTGACTCTAATACCATGTATTTCTGTGTGTTTGATACAATAAAATAACATCTCTTTATATACAAAAAGGTGTTAAAGAAAAAGAAAAATAATAGCCTATATGAGAAATCTCAAATTAAACTCAAAAACTTAAGCTATTTAGTGGTGAGATTCAAACATTTTATTAAGTTTTGATATCTTTTATTATTTTTTTATGTGAGATCTTTATGTCTAATACTGAAGATGCCTATTTTGGTCCCATTTTTTCTTTGTATTGAAAAATTGTTTAAGAACAATGAAGAAATCAAGATTTAAACTTGTAACTTTATATATTATAATGAGATAAATATTTAACTACTGAGTTAATTACTAACAGAATATCTATACGAATTTGGTACATTAAGAAAACTAATTCAAGTTCTAAGCTTTTGCTGCAAGATCTTCAATGACACAAACGCAAACCAAAGATAAAACTCATTGCATTTACTTTTCACAAGGTATGTAGTTTTACTTGAAAAATGAAAGTATATCATTTGTTTTAGTCTAAAAGTAAGATGGTATTACCTGCTAAAAAAAAAGTGGTATTATATGTTAATTTTTGGCACATTGTCCTAATTTCATATTAATTTTTCGTCAAGTTAAAAATAAATAAATCATTCATGCTAGAATTAGAGAATTCGTAAATACATTTGCTAGTTTATTTATTTATATTTCACTTGATTTTATATGTCAACTAGTCCTACGCTTGTGCTTTGCATGGGTTTTTGATATTTTTTTATTTAATTTATGTTTTCTTATAAATATTTTAATATACATAAAATATTCTTATTATTATTCTATTAAATTCAAATATTAACTTTTGATAATTTTAAATGTTAATATAAAGAAAATATATGCTTCAAGTTTAATATATATGAGCCAACTAAAAAAATAATAAAAACAAAATATGAAAAAATATATGCGCCGAATAATATAAATTTTAATTAAAACTTATTAATATGAAAATAAAAATTGATCGGATAACTTCATATAAATTTAGTTTTTGAGAAAATTACTCGACATATATGGCGAGAAATTTTCTAAATAAATCTTGGGTCGAGCTTAAATATACACACACTGTACTATACAAGAAATGTTGCAACTAAAAACTAAAATATAGGCAATATAAAAATGGAACACCGAAATGTATACTGCTAGTAATTAAAGTAATCTGAAACAATCGTCAAATTCTACAAAGATTTTCTAGCTTTTTGCTTCCCTAACGCCTCTTCATACTGCTAGAAACAAGCAGTAAGACAATATTGAATTGATGATAGTGTTTACTTGTGTACAAATTAATTTGTGCATCTTTGCAGTGTAATATGTACAGTTTGGAGAACCCTGTAAACATGACATTCTCAAGAAATTCCCATTTCCCCCTTTTTTTTCACCGCCGAGACATTCATTTCCTAGAAATGTAACTGAACAAGAAGCAGAATGGAGAAGAGGAAAGTCATATCCTGAGAAAGTTCCAAGGTCCCATTCCAGCTCCTATCCTGCAGATACAGAAGTTACCAGGTGTTAAAACAAAAATCCCAGTAATGAAACATCAAACGAATGAAACAACCAATAATCACTAACGTTGTAATCTTTTAATGTGCGTGATTACCTCAAAAAGCCGGCCAATGCACGTAAACTCATAAATATAGTCAATGCAATCCAAATGCCAACAAAGCCATGACTAGAGGATAGTGTAAATAAGCATAGGATGCTTATTATTGCCACCAAAACCTGAATGGGGAGGGCGCAAAATGGTAAAAAGTGAGGAATATAAGAGGAGAAGAGTTTTTATGAACGTTTCATATTTATTAGTGTTAAATGGAGAAGACAACTACTATAATATTTTAAGAATTCTGTTGAATGATGTTTTCCAGATAATCAACATTGTTTGCGTACTCACCAGCCAAACTAAGATTATTTAAACCTGATAGAAATATAAACTGGTACCTCAAAGAACTTTTTAAGAAAGATAGAAGACAAGGGATACCATTGAATATGCAGAGTATGCAAAGTCAGATGCTCCATAGTTTACTCCATCAAAAACAAAGGCTAACACATTAATGGGTTGAGTTGCTGCAACAAACTATTCGGAAAAAGAAGAAAGTCTTAGTCAGAAATGACCTAGAATCCAGGGCAAATAAAATTAAATATCCTATTATTGTAGTTAAGAAGAATCAAATTGAGAGATACCGGGATGCCCAAGTTAATAAGGTTCAAAACATTGATGTCTTCTGTAAATAATCTCGAAGCAAACTGTAATCCAACTAAAAGAATGACAGAGAGCAGTAGCCCTAGAACCAAACCAAACTGCAATAGAACAGCAAAAATTTTCAATATTTAGAGGGAACTAAAAGTAATTCTAATGCTGAGAAAATTTTCATACCTGCAATACATGAGAAGCAGTGGCTTTTGCCTTTTCAAAATCCTTGTTTGCAAATGCAGTTGCAAGAATTGCCTAGAAAAGGTGGAAAATACATTACACTTATATTTCATGGAGGTATTTTAAAATCAGAATAGACTTGGGATTGCAGAACAAACAGAACCACAATAAGTAATTTTACAATCAAAAGCAGACGTAATTTTTTATCTCAACTCTTGAGAAGGGTTGATGATGCTTGGAAATTCAATACACACCTTGCTAGTATCTAAAAATTATATCTAAAAATTAAATCAATCATGCACTAAAACAAAATACTTCTGGTGTTTCCAATTGGCCTGAACTTTCTATCTACATAATAAAAGGATGTTCATCCTTAACAAAATTTCACATTTAAAACCATGACTTGATACTATGCAAGATGTAGATACATGAAATTATTTCTGAGATTAATGGCAGGATTTTAGGACTAATTCTATATTTATGGGATGGTTTTGAGAGTTTTGACTTAGCGAGCTCGAAATGGGGCTCGTTATGGAAAGCCCATCTTTCTTTGACTTTTTCAGTGGACTTAAATGTCAACCATGTACCCTCTAGAGCACATATCACTTGTCCATTTGCTCTTTAACCAATGGACCAATTCTGTGTAAGGACAAAAAATTCGAACTCATATGTTTTCATGATTTCTGTTATATGATCTATTCAATATCCACTAAAATCCCCATCAATTGGAAAGGAAATTCTGTTTCCATATTCAAACTTGTGAAGATGACCATGTAAATTGAATCAACAACATAAATGCATTCTCTTAAAAGAGACAATTCTTACTTGTCCAGCCACGGCCAGCCCATCTGCAAGCAAAGAAGTTGCTAACCAGATCTGCAAGCAAACCTGAAATGCAGCCATTGAAGTAGATCCATGTCTTGCAGCCAATGATGCTGCCAGGGTAACACAGAATGTAGCAGCTATTACCCTCATCAACAGCATAAATCCTTAATGGAAGCACAGAAAACAATCTTGCATAGATCAGTGCCAATAGAATACAAAGTGTATAGCAAAGAAATGAATAGAAAAGAATGTGGGAGAAAATCACATGCACACTAGCAAACAAAAGAAGGGATAAAAGGAGAGAACCTTACCATTTTTGAGAAACCGACTAAATTGTAGATCTTTAATGCTTGGAGGCAATAGATCAACATGTTTGATTAATTTCCACAACAATATCAGGGAGATTAAGTACCTGAAGCAACAATATAAAAACGGTGAATCATGGTGTTCTTTTCAATTGATTCTTAGAAATCAACATATGTGTAGGCTCGGAATTGGAAATCAGAAACACAATGCTTTCTTGTCAGGAGAAAGATGGAACTTACTGAGAAACAACATGAGCAATGGCTGCACCACTTACATCCAGCCGAAATAAGAATATAAATATTGGGTCTAAGATAATATTTGTCACATCTCCCACAACTACATCAAACCCAAAAAAAAAAAAAAAAAAAAAAAAAAAAAAGATAATTAGAACTAATACCAGAACAAATACCCAAATAAATAAAGAACAGAAGAACCTCTTCTCAATTTTGGTCAATTAAAGGAAAATACAAAAAATAAATAGCAAAATACAAAAGTTAGCATTGTATTTTTACATTATAATTAAAGCATTGTATTTTTGCATTGACTTTAATAAATAGCAAAATACAAAAAATATGCACATTTGGCTCTTAATAATTAAGGCATTGTTGGCAAAAATAAAAAAATGAAAAGAAAATCACTGTAAGGTTATCATTTCAAAAAATGCAACTTTGAGTAGTTAAAAAAAGACAATTTTACATTATCTGCCTACATGTTAGGTTTCTTTTTTTTTTTTTTTTTACTTAAAACAATCTGTGAGTGTGCTGACCCTTTTCTCAAGCTACTTTTGCACCCAAACTGTAGGTTTAAACCATTTTTTTAGGGGAAAAAACTCACCCTCAGCTATTGCTATTAAAAAAAAGAAAGTGATAACCAATTGACAGTCTAAAAACAAATGCAAACTAAGTTCTCCACGTAAGTGTCAAACTATTATACTATAAGATCTCGTCAAGAGGAAAATATGCTATAGATATAACTAAAACTAGATAAAAAAAATAACAAAATAATAAAATAGAAAAATAGAAAAAAAGGCAACTAACTGAAACTGAGATAAGTTAGACAAACAAGAATATACTTCTGTTGTTTATATTGAATTCTCACTCAATAAAGATGCATGTCATCTTGTAACTACATGGGTATGTCAAAAATTATATCGTTGTATACATGGGAGAAACCACATAAATTTTATCCAAAACATATGAATTAACAAATCCACACAAGAAGTCATTGAAAAGATATTAATATGTTGTATTGATTTCCCACCAAGACAAGTTACACAAGAAGGGCAACATATTTATGAGAGAACACAGCAAATAAAGTTTACGCAGCAAATAAAGTTTATCTCACCAGTAGCATATAAAGGGGTTTTTGTATCCTTAATTCCTCGAAACACCCCTTGCATGGCCAAAGAAAGAAGAACAGCAGGAGCACCTAGTGACCTTAATGTCAAGTATTGTTGTGCTGGTATTAGCATGGGGGAATCCTGCACAAAAGAAAATTTCTTCCTTAGGAAACATGTCTTTTGAATTTAAACGGTAAACAATAATGAGATTAAACGTTCACTCAAAGTGTGATGAAGTGTTGGAAAGGAGCTTGCACTCAAAATTATTAGAATAACTTCCACTGAACAGCAGGCAACCAGAAATATTACTCACTACATCAAAAAATTTCCATTGTAAACTGGAATATTAGTATATTTAAGAAATTAAACCATTAACAAGCAAAAGGTAGAAAACAACCTACAAATGGACATCAGACAACCCATTAGAGTTAAAAATGTAGATCAAAAGAAACATATAAATGAAAAAAAAAGAAAAAAAAAACCCAAAACTTCACACTCAAAGCTCTACTTGAAGAACACTTACAGAATGTACACCCATGTAGTCCAGGATTGGTTTGGCAGCCAGAATTAGGAACAAAGCCTGGATGAAGCCAAGCACAAAACCAACAACCAATGCTGAAGAAGCAGATGGTATATGCCTTCTCTCATAGTCCCTTTTGGTGCAAGTGCTGCTTTCAGAGGATGATTTGTCTGTGGATTCTGGTTGAGAGAAAAACAGAGAACATGTTAAGAGCAAAAAGCCTATCAGGAAAGTATAAGAAAATCAAACAAGAATACTGTGAATGTTGGAGCTCTATCAAGATGATAGCGATTCACTTTGGTGAATCCCTTCAGCAAACACAGGGGGAGACATAAGAGAAACATACCAGCTTTAGGTAGCAGCACTTCCATTTCCTTATCAACAGCAGTACCATCTTCAAGTGTTGCATTTTCATGCACTTCATGACTCGATCTACCAACTGTATCTTCCTCGGCGACAAGAGAAGTAGTAACACTGACAAGTGGGAATATTGCAATCTTTGACACTTGATTGAAAACAGCAATAGAAACTCCCACAGCGGCAAGCTCCACAGGCCCTATTGATAACAAAATGATTGAGCCACTAATGATAACTAAAGAATAGGAAGATGTAAATGTACTATGGGAGTACAATTTTACTTTTTCTATAGGCAGTGATAGATTCAAAATATGGGTAGGTTATTTTGTTTTTCAAGGAACTATCTTTTGTCCGTACAAGTTTTTGCTTTTCATTTGGATCCTATCCATGTTAGAGAGTACTTTCAAAACAAAGGTAGAATTCTACTCTATGCTTTTCTACCTTTTATCTGTCCCATATATCCAACAATAACTGCACATATGAAGTGTTAAAGAAAGGCACTAGTTTCTGCCTCTAGAAAGACAACTCTGTGAAGCACATCTACCATGAAGTCCGTCAAAATTTGGGGGAAATCCCTGATGTTATGGTTTTTATGATGAGATAGAAGAAAACTTTCTATGCATATCCATATTTATTTCAGCTTGAAACAATAATGGACTCTGATTTCAGCTTGAAACATGCAACCACTCGTGGGTGCTAGAATAAGATGCTTGATATGGAGATAAGAAGCATAAATACCACAATGATCACATAGATTTTTCACATTTGAACTCACTAATTACCTTATGTGGTTCAATCAACAAACACTAACATGTTGAACATTCACATAATTTTTGTGTAGGATTTGCCTGGAGTTTTTAGAAACACAAAAAAGGAAGGTGAATTAAGTAGTGGATAATGGATATGCAGGGTGTCTTCAACAAAGATGGGGACCATAGTTACAAACCTATATGGCCAATGAATGCAGTGTCAATCAGGGAAGCAACAGGATCTGCTGCTAATGCAAGTGCTGCGGGAACTGCAATTTCTGCTATTTCTCGCCCTAACTCATCCCTCCTGAAAACATTCCTGGGCAAACCATAGTGGAGTACACATGAGACGAAACCGAATTAGTTATGCTAATGTCTAAACATAAAACTTTGACAAAAATCCAGGATCAAAACCTCCTGATAATTTTTTTTTTCTTAAAAAAAGTTGATTAATCCAGAAGGAGAAACCTGAAATTAAGACCCAAAATTATAATAGAAGTTAAAGAGTACCTTATGTCCTTGAAGACCAAAGAAAGAGGCATCTTAGCCAAGTTTTTGCACAGATTACAATGGTTTTTCCAGACGCAAAAGATGGAATCAATATTACAATGCTTCAATAGAAAAGTTCAAATATGGAAAAAGAAAAAAAAAATCAAAGAACAACAAACTTGAATAAGGACAACCAAACCAAAACAACAAAGACAAGAAATTGCTTTGAAGATGGAAAATTCAGAAACCAAAGAATTCCAACAACAAAGATCAAGTCAACAAAAAAGTTGATAAAGAAAATGACAGTGGAAAGAAAGCAGATGAATCAAGAACCGTAGTTTCCCAGAAATTCAATGCAAGAAATGAAAACCAAACAAAAGAAATGAAAAATGAAAGAAACCCAATTAAAGAATCATCCTTAATTTGAAAAAATAATGTGTGTAAATATCATTGGAGAAACAAGAGACTTGCAGTTGGAAACTAACCTTGTTTAACCCTCCAAAGATTGGGAAAGCACCTCCCCCAGTTGTGGAAAACCCAGAGTGTAATAAAACAAAAAGGCTAATTTATGTATTATATATTAATAGAAAAGTAGAGCCAAAAGGGGCAAAACTGAAACGTAACAATTTCCACCACAATCTTTTTTTAGTTGTCAAATGCCTTAACACAGATTGCCCTCTCAACAGAAAAAATGTTAGTTTCTTCAACTGTTTACCAAAACGGCTGCTGCAATTTTTTTATTTTTTTTTTTTTTGTAACATTGTCCATTCCTTCTATGATTACATTTGTAACTTTCATTATTTGTTAATCTAAATAATTATCATTATTTAAAAAAAAAATCGAACTTGAAACTTAGTGTTGTTGGAAATAATTTAAAATTTTAATTAATTATATATGAATCTTTTCTTAATTTATTATTATTATTATTATTTTTGCTTGTGTTTTTTTTTAACATGATAATGACAGAGAAAGTTGGTGATTGAAATTTTGATAATAATGCAATCTTTCTCTTTTTAGATATTGACTTTACTTATTTAATTTTTTTTTTAATTTAAAATTTTAAAACAAAACTTACATTGTGATTTCCCCATCTAATGCTTGTCCCTAAATAAGCCTACACAGTTCGTTTTGATGCCAAGTTGAAACTTGAAACTCAAAGTAATCAAAGAATAAAAGTTTTGATTATATAATAAAAATTAATATTTTAAAAGGTTAAAAAGTGGTATAAATATAATGGAGAAGAATAAGAATAAAGAATATACAGAAAAAAATAGTTTTTCAATATCTTTCATTTAATAGTATTAAACCTTTTATATAAAAGACAGAAGAGAAAAAAAAAAAGAAAATTTTTCTAATAAGGAAAATATAATCAATACTAATATAAAAACTAAAATATTCATATATATATATGAAAAGATATCAATCAAATCTTATAATATATTATAACACTCCCCTTTGATATCTTTTACAATGAATTTGTCCCGTCAAAATCTTACTAAGAAAAAACCCAATGAGAAAAAATCTTAGTGAAGGAAAAATAGTACATTATTTTTATACAGATTTGCGCCATAACACTGCTTCATTAAAAATCTTACCAGGAAAACCCAATGAAAAAAAAAGTTAGGCTAAGAAAAAAAGAGTACAGAGTACCAAAATCTCTCATTCATGAAAACATGATTTCTATCAAATATCTTTTAATTGGCGCATGTCAATTTTATTGACTAACTTTTCAAATGTGATTGTAGGGAGTGCCTTTATAAACAAATCTGTTAGGTTGTCAAACCGTATACTTAATGATGTTTAAGTAATATCCACATATAATAATTTATTTATAGTATTTCTTTAGGATATTACTTGTGCTATGAATATACCTCGTTAAAAACCTTGCTAGAAAATTAAGTGGGAAAAAAACATAACTAAGGAAAAGAGTTCATTTTATACGTTATTTTGTCATTGTACAGATTGCTTCAATAAAACTTTTGTCAAAGAAAGCCTTGTGGGACAAAAACTTGACTAAAGAAAAAGAGTACAATTATTTACTAATTCGCTCCCCCTGATGAGAACAGATTTTAACACAGCGCATACTAATTGATGAAACAATACTGTTTAAATACTACATTAGGTAAATACTTAATACATAAGTCTGTTAGGTTGTCACTCAAGCAAATTTGGTGGATATCTCTTCAGGAGCTAATGTATATACAAAAATTTTGGTGAAGTTTATATTTACTTCATTATCCTTGATATAACCATCTTAAATTTGTGTAATGCAAATTATATTATTCTCAAAATATAATGGGAGTATCTTTTAGTGAGGTACTTCAAGACCATAAAATTTTTTATAAAATTGCAGTACCATCATAAGTGAATACATAGCCTGTCTAAGATCTACTATCATGGAGACTAAGTAAATAACCAATATTCACATATAGACCAATTTCAAATATGAATCATAATATTAATAGTATATTGAAGATAACTTTTTATACTACTCTAATATCTTTTAGTAGATGCAGAGCTATATCTATGTAGGAATTTTTTCTTATAAATGCAATTTCGGGCCTGATGCAATTTGCAATATATATGAGTACCCCTATAACACTTATATATGGTACTTCAAGACCAAATAGCTCTTTGTTATCTTATTTAGGTCTACAAGGTATCTCTTTACTTTAGGTGATAGGACTACCGCTGGTATATTTAAGGGAAAAGATTTATCCATACAAAATTGTTTAAATACCTTTTTCATATAAGTAGACTGGTATATTATGATTCTTTGATAATCGGTTTGTAGGACGATATAAAATTTCATTAAATTTTTCATTTTGAACTCACTTTTCAAATAGATACATACTTTTTTGAGTTCTTTGAGAGTCACACTGATATTTAAATCATCAATATATACTGCAATAATAATATTTACCATTCTATGGTCTTTTATGAATACAAATGGATATAATGTATTATTCACATATCTTTCTTTTAATAAGAATTTACTCAAACAATTACACCACATGTCCATATTGCTTTAATCCATACAAGGACTTTTGCAATTTGATGAAATACATGTCACTTATTTAATGTATATTCATTTATGATATCTTTAGTCATTCTGGGACTTTCATATAAATATCATTTTCATAAGATATATATCAAGTCTTTCTTTAATTGCCATACTAATCGAATAACCGAACATTATCATTTCCATAATAAGAGAATTATTTTTCTCATAGTTAATAATAGAACGAGTGTAGCTCTACTTAATTGCCTCTTTCCATGATGATAAATCATGTTTATGCTACTATTCAGTTATACTTATAGATTATGGATTCATATTTTCTCTTGAAACAGCAAGAGTTACTGTTGAGGCAAATTCATCGTCGACGATAATTAAATTTCTATCAACTCTTTCTCTTATGTCACAAAAATAATTAAGATCTCATAGTTTTTATTTATATAATCATCAACTTTAGAAGCTATATCTGGAGGATCTAATTGTTCCATTGTCTCAATTTGTATCTCATAATTGGCTATAGCTTTTTGACTAAGATCTTCTTCTTCAAGAGGTCTCTCTTTAAGAGATTTTATGAGTAATGCTGCTTTTTTTTTCTGCGAATTTTTATCTTTAGTTCTAATTTACTATCCACGCTTTTGACGTGTAGTGAAATTAATTATTTTTTATTTGCAATTGGAACCACAACCCTTATTGGGATATTAGCAATTGTAATATGAGAGTTTGCCACTCTTTTAGCATCTATAAATGTATTTGGCAGTTAAGTTGCAATTTGTTGTAACTATGTTATTTTGTGAACTTTTGGTTCACTCTAACTTGTATGTGGTTCAAAATTATTTAAAGAGTTTTTCTTCCAATAAATTTCTCGACATTGTTTAGCACTACAAATACTTTTCTCCCCCTAATGTCGAGAAATGTGCCTCATCAAAATAAATTCTTAGTCTCTTTTGTGGGCCCGTTGTCGCACATTGAGATAATGATATTAATATATTCATGGTACAACTAAAAATTTATGGTTCATGTCTTTATACAAGTTTCAAAAGAGAGTATGTATCATATACATAATGGTATTCGTACTAAATCTTTAATGTTTAATTATTGAACTATAAGTTTAATACTTGAACTACAGGTTCAACACAGTATGTTGTGTATGTATACTAGGGATAAAATAATAATGAAATAAATTATTATAATGTACAACTTGTAAAATCCTTACAAATTACTCTTTTAGATAGTTTACATAAAATCACAAATATTGAGTTGTGTCCTCTATATGAGTTGTTACTCTTTCAGAGTTTTCATGATCTACCAAATGATTTAAAGCATTCACTTCAGGAAATGCAATTGTACTAGTGGGTATTGTTTGATGATTTTTCATTAGCAATTATTCTTTACAACTATTAGGAGACAAATAATATTTGTAAATTTTCACTTTTTATACTATTACCATAGGAGCATGCTCAATATAAATCATTGATTTAAAATCAATGCAAAAATACTTAATAAATAATTCACCAACACTTTAAACTAGTGTTTAAATTGAAAATATAAATCAAATTAAGGTAACTAAAAGAAACACATAATTTTAGGCATTTACATTGCCATCACCAATCAAATAATCAATTTTTCCTTTAGGATTCTCAAAGAAATCCGACACATTTAAATGTGTGATATTAATAGAGTCATCACCAAAATCATCATCATTTTTTTTTGTCAAATTTGCTTCTATATTTTTGTCTCTTTTTCAATGACTCTTGATAGAGATCAGCAAGATGAATTGCTGTATGACAATGACGAGACTAATGCCCTTTCATGCCACATTGATAGCATTGATTTTCTATATTTTGCTTTGATCCATTATTCTCTCTCTTCATGCTTCTTCCACTTCTGGTGGAAAGATGCATTATTATTTCTATAATTATCATGATTGCTATTATTATGATTTCAGCCATAACCTCGACCACAATTATGTTTTCGTTATCTTCCTCATCCAATATTATTATATGTTGTCTCATTCACTTTAGGAAATGGAGTAGAACTAGTTGGACAAATTTTATGATTTTTCAATAAGAGCTCATTATTTTGCTTAGCAACAAGAAGATATGAAATTAATTCAGAATATTTCTTAAAATTTTTTTCTCGATATTGCTGCTACTGGAGCATATTTGAGGCATGAAAAGTAATAAATGTCTTCTCTAATATATCATGGTCAGTAATATTTTCTCCACATAATTTCAATTTAGAACTAATTCTGAAAACTGCAGAATTATATTCACTTACAGTTTTAAAATCTTGCAATTATAAATGTATCCATTCATAACGAGCTTTTAGAAGGATAACTAATTTATGATGGTCATATCTCTTTTTCAAATTATTCCAAATGACTAATGGATCTTTAACTGTTAAATATTCAAGTTTCAATTCTTCATGAAGATGATGATGAAGGAAAATCATCGCCTAGGCGTGATTTTGTTGAGATTCTTGATTTTCATCTTTGATTGTGTCTCCAAGGCCCATAGCATCTAGATATATTTCAGTATCTAATATACATGACAGATAATTTTTGTCCGTAATGTTGAGGGTCACAAATTTAAGTTTCGTCAAATTCGATATTGTCTATACAAAAATAAGTAATATGTCAATTCATATTGTAATTAAATTAGTCTTTTAAAAACTTGTAAACAATGCATTTAGTTTTTCAAAAACATAAAATAATTTTTTAATAAGTTGGGATATTAGATTTTAAGATACTTAGTTTTTTAGGAACTTAGACAAAATTTTTTTAGGAATTTATACCTTAATTGTTTATTTAATTAATTTTTCAGAAACTATAAATAATACTAATTTTTTCAGGAATTAAAATTTAAAATATAGATAGTTATTTATTTAATTAGTTTTTCAGGAACTATAAATAATATTAGTTTTTTTAGAAACTAGAATTTAAAATATATTACTAGTTTTTTGGAAACTATAAATAATACTAATTTATTCAGGAATTAGAATTTAAAATATGGTACTAGTTTTTCGGGAACTATAAATAATATAAAATAATAATAATATATAACAAGAAATGAAAACATATATATAAAACAAAACAAAAACGTTTTCATAATAATATAATATGATAACATTTGTTTTATATGTTAACAAAACAAAAACTGATTCATAATAATAATAAAAAAAATGTTTTGCATGTTAATATAAAAAAAATTCATATCAAATAATAAAAAAAAAATAATTTCATTGTTGGGGAAAAAAATGTATATGTAAATTTTTTATGACCACATCAAAAAGCATAAAAAAAATACATATTTAAGTTCATTAACATAATAAGATAAATACATTTCGAACATATATGCATATTACGTTATAAACATATGTTTTTTTGAGAACATATATGATTTATATGTCATTTGAGATAAGAAAAAAAAATACCTTCAAAAAGCTTTTAAAAAAAATAGTAGAACAAATTCGTGCTGATAACATATTATAAATATGACGGAGAAGAATAAGAATAAAAAATATAGAGAAGAAAATATTTTTTTTAGATTTTCCATTCAATAGTATTAAGCCCTTTATATAAAGTATAAAAGAGAAAAAAAAAAAAAACTTTTCTAATAAGGAAAATACAATTAATATTAATATGGAAACTATAATATTTATGTATATGCAAATACATCAATCAAATTTTATAATATATTATAATAAAAAGTTATATATTAATAACTAGAAAAATATATTTTTTAAGAAATCAAAACTTATAAAAACATATTATTACATTTGATAAATTGTAATAAAAAGTAATATAATGTAATGAAATAAATTTTTAGTTTAAACATTACACTAACAAAGCATTTGATTGGATATCGTTACAGTCTACAAAATATTACCAAAAATGTAAATGTTGAAGCAAATGAAGCCATATTTCATATCTCTCTACAGATGGAAAGCAATACGGGTTGAAGTTATTATGTTCAGTGTTACCGTATGCAATGCAATGCACTCTCTCATCTAGACGCGGGATTCACCCTGTACAAATTCAAGTGTATCCTGTGCACTGAATTTAAATAATGATACACAAAGTTGATCTAAATGCCAGTGTCATGGCATGGAAAGGCCATGAAACTTCTAATTTTATGTTAGCCCTTGGGATATAAAATTTTCAAATACCAAGAACTTGCCGAATTACATTTACATGTAGATATTAAACTTGGAGTTGCAAAAAGCTGTTACAATAACATTTTGATCTTCAGAGATATTTGCAAAGCTTGCTGCTTAGTAAATACTGTGGAGGGGAAACTGTAATTTTGCTTCAAGGGGCTTCCGTCTTTTCCTTCCAGCAACATAATTTATTTCCCTAATAGACTGCAAATTGTTATTGCATTGCTGTCTTACAAACTGTAAGTTGAAAATGGTGATTAAATCTCTCTAATCTGCATAACTCCTAGAAAGAAATAAACAAACAAAATTATGTGTGATTATATTGCATTAGGGAAATAGCAAAAATAAAGGAAGTGAATAATTTTTCCACAAAGGTTAATGGCATCGGACAATATATCAACCTTTCTTGTTGAACATAAACAAAGGAAAGTGCTATACGCCTATACCTCTTTTCAACGAAGAATTGGAAATGTGGGAAGTTAACACTTCTTCAGCAGCAAAATAGACCTCTAGAGTCTCTAACCCTTGACTGTGAGCCAAAAGCCTAAGTCAACAGCAAAAAGGAGCTCAGGCAGTCAAAAGAATCTTGAGTCACTCCAATCCTGTGCTGGGATCATGAGGAACAAAGGCTTGCAAGAGGACATAAACATGATTTCAAGTACATCATAATTCGCAAGGGCCCTCGACCATGCAGAAGCACTTAAATGTTGCATCAATACGAGATAAGCCTGTCAAGAAGTATTAGGAGAAGGATATGAAAATATTAAATGTTTTCCTGCAACAAATCCAAAACCATTCATGACGAGAGCAATTGTATACTCAGTCGCTTTGCACTAAGAACTTAGTTGTATTTTTCTTTTTAAGAATTGTTACACTTAAAACTCAAATTCCAATTTATTCAGGGTAAAAAGAAACTCTTACAAATCAGTCACCAGTAGTCACCACATGAGCATTTTCCATCTTCAAACCGATGAAACCTGTTATTATCCCTCACGATTATTACTCTTCTAGAGCACTGTGACATGAACTTGATTGCAGTGTGGCAATCACCACATATGCGCAGGTTCTTCATAACTCTAATCAGCCTATCAGCTGGGAAGACAACAAGCCCAAATGCAATGGCTAGTCTTTCACTATGATACCTAATTGTCTGCCTTTTCTCTTCACTATCCACCTCTCGAAGCACAAAACTTGTGTCTGCAACATAACCAGCTCTCTCCATATCTTCTTCCAATTCCTCCAATTTATGATAAATTTCTTTGGTTTTATCATGACACCTATCCCCAGCAGCAAATGTGTGAACTTTGTTACCTTCTTCAATCCAACTCAAACCTGTTTCCTTTTTTACGCCTCTGTCTCTAAGCATCTTTCTGGCTTTGGCTGCATCCTCATATCTTCCAGCAGCAGCATAAGCATTAGATAACAGCACATTCATACCTGCGCTAACATGACCCAACTCAAAGACTCTATCAGCTGCAAAGGCTGCTAACTCGGTTTCACCATGAAGGCGGCAACCTGTCAGAAAAGCTCCCCACACAGCTTCTGTTGGTTCTATAGGCATTTCCTTTATAATTGCAAGTGCTTCCTGCAATTTTCCAGCTCGGCCAAGCAAGTCCACCAGGGAAGCATAATGCTGAGCCCCTGGCTCAATACTATAATCCTTCATAAGCCCAAAATATCGCTGCCCTTTATCAATTAAACCTGCATGACTACAAGCATAGAGCAAGCATAAAAAGGTAATAAAATTTGGTCTCATCCCAACATTTTTCATTTTCTCAAACAAGTCAAACACTTCCTCTGTATGTGCATGTTGAGCACAAGCAATCAACATCGCATTCCACATCCCAAGATTCCTAATGTGCACCTCACTAAAAACCCTTGAAGCTGCTTCAATAACACCGCATTTTGAATACAAAGAAATCAAAGAACTACCAACAAAACTAGATGAATCATAACTTGTTTTCAAACACAACCCATGTATCTGCCTCCCTAGTTCAAGCAATGTCGAATTACCACAGACCCTAATAATACTGGAAAAAGTAAAATCATTCACATCCAAATCCTCCAATAAAGCTTCTTTAAAGAGCTTTAAAGCCTCTTCATCTTCACCCACTTGAGCATACCCATAAATCATCCCACTCCAAGAAACCACATTTCTATCTGGCATTTGATCGAACACTTTCCTCGCATCCCTTATCTCTCCACACTTGGCATACATATCAACCATAGAACTTCCCACAAACACATCAAAATCAAACCCAGTTTTAATCGTAAAACCATGTACAGATTTCCCAACATCACACCTACCCAAAATGGCACAAGCTCTAGTAGCACTTGGGAATGTATGGTCGTCAGGCCGGATATTATCGATAACCATTCGACGAAAGTATTCAAGGGCAAGTCCGGGGAGCTCATTTTGCGCAAAAGAAGATATTACAGAGCTCCAAGTGGTGGCTGACTTTTGTTCTGTTTCCTGAAAAACTTGAAGAGAAAGGAGAGGCAATTCAGTCTTGGAATAGAAGTTTATTAGATTGTGGGAGACAAGAGGGATTGCTCGGAGGCCTGATTTGATGATATGAGCATGGATTTGGAGGCCTTTTGAAAGGGATCTCAAGCGGGTTTGAGATAAAAGAAGGTCACAAATGTATCTATATTTTTCTTGAAAAGAGAATTGGGTAAGTTGGTTTTGTGGAGGATTATAATTCTGTTCAAAAACAGATGGATTCAAAGGGTTTTGTGGGGGTTTTATCTGCGGTTCAGAGGTGGGTTCACTCAAAAGGTTTTGTAGGAGTTTTGAGAGAGCGATGGGTGTCTCTGTAGTTCTCTTGAAACCTCGGTGAAGCATTAGAGAGTCAATTTTTTAGCAGTTTTGAGTTTGTGTAATATGGGGTTTTGGCGGGAGAGAGAAACCTCCATTTTTATGGGGTTTGGGAGATAAAACGCAGCGTTTTAGTGCATAGAAACGCTGCGTTTTGTTATCGTCTAGAACCTGCAAGCCCTATTTTCCCTGTTCTCTGTCAACTGTTTACAATTTATAAAACTGAAAGTTGATGAATTTCAAGTAAAAACTCAAACTGAAATCTAAACTTTATTAAAGGTGTTAACTTTAAGCAAAAATGGAGCCACAAGAAGCGATAATATGGAAATCAGAGTCATCAGATTCACCAGAATCTATGGTTTCAGTGAGTATAGGCAGAACCATCACCACTCTACTTAGTGCTCGTTCCAAGAAGCTCCAAGACTCCATTACTTGCCTCTCTCCTGACTTTAACATAAGACCTTTACTTGGTATATCTCTCTCTCTCTCTTTATATATATGGGCTTGTCTGTTTTAAGCGGAAATATTGTTATTGATTTTGAATTGGGGTTTTTGAAGGGTCCTTGGAGGATTCCTTATGGTTTCTTCACAAGTTTGTTAAAGATGCAGCTGAGAGAGACCAGAAATTGGATGATATTCTCGTTCCCATCATTCAACATGTACTACTCGTATCAAATTTTCTTGTTTCTTTTATTGTTTGATGTAAGAAGCTCAATTAATTTCAAGGAAATTTCTTTTTTTTTTTTTCTCTAGTCATTGAGGAGTAAAGATTCAAAGCATGGTAGGCAAGCTTTGATACTTATAAATTGGCTATTTCAAGATGAATTTCTTTTCCAAGCTGTTGCTAAAAGTCTTGCTAACATTATTGAGAGAAAGGATGATCATTATATTGTTCTTGGTTGGTGCATTCTTGTTCGCAGTCTCGTCGAGTGTGTGAACTTTATCGATCAGCATGCGCTAAATGGTAAAGAGATTGGTTTTCCTTATTGTCTTCTGCGTTAACCATTTGTTGCTGCCATGTATTTCAGTTTTGATGAATTTAATGTTTTTGTGATTTTTTTTTTCTCTTGTGGTAGGAATAAGGGACAATTATAATGCTTTGTTGAAGATACTTTGCTCATGCATCCCCCTTTTGGCAAGCATATTATGCAAGGGAAGGTAGATAATACTTTTATGTTAAGTAATTGTGTTGATTTCTGCTGTTCTTTGAGGAATTTGATGAAATTTTTTTGACTTTTGTTATATTAATCATTGCAATGTGAATTTGTTCATTATTCATGCTACTCTTTAAGTGAGTATTGTCTGGTTGAGTTGGTTGTCGGTAATGTTGTCAATTTATGTGCTTGCTGTTTAAACTTTGTGGGTTATGACTGGATCTGGATGTCATAGACTTATATGGTTGGATGTTCCATGAATTTTGCCAAAAATTGTTAATGCTTAGAAACATCTTTAATACAAAGTTATATTATATTGGTGTGGGTACTGAATTCACCAGTCCAGTGGCACTGCAGTTTTAGACTCAGTTTGTTTTGGCAAGTAATTTTTTGATTAACTGTTCTCTTCAATTTTCTTTCCTAGGTGCAAAAGGGTGTGCTAAGTAATCACAGAATAATATTCTTAAAATTTGTTTATACTAGGTGTGAATAATACTTTGCAGCTAATTCTCACTGGTTGGATTAAGTTGTTTGACAGCATATGATGGTTTTGTTGCTCTCACTTCTGTGAAAGAGAGTTTGATCATTTGCTTATCTTCACTATGATTATAGGGAAAGAGATCCGACATTCCAGTCATTGTTTCTATAGTGTCCTTTTTTTGTCTGCTCTTGTTGTTAAATTTTTGGCTGTTGGTAATTTTTATTCCGATGTGATTGCTTTCTAATGTGATAAAGCCAGTTAATTATGTAGAATGTTACTTGTAGCTTGGACTTGGCTTCGTACTGCATGGTCAATGTCTATATGTTGTAAGCTGTGTTGATCAATATCATATATTTTCTAGTGTGACTTCTAAAATTTTCAAGAATTGTTGCTAGTTGTTGTTCTCCTGAACATATATGTGATAATGGAAATGTTCAGACAGTTTTTTCTCCCTTACTTTTCCTCACTTTTCTTTTCTTTAATTTTTTTGACCATTTGATTTTATAGCTCTTTGCAGGATGGATTCGAGTTGCCGTCTCGCCTCTCATTATCTGCTGCTGATTGTATTTTATCTATCAGTGAAGCATTGACAAAAAAGAATATCATTTCGAGTAACAAGCCAACACTATTGAATTCAAATGCATCAGATCGGCCAATTAGTCCTGCACCAGCTGCTATTGGAGAGAAAGTAAAACCAGCTTATAAAGCATCAGGAGAGTCAACCATTGACATGGCGTTCTTGCTTTGGGACTTGATAGGGGAACTTATTACTCTTGTACAGAGACTCCTTGCTGTATGTTCTACAATTAACCATCTTGTCTTATCCTGCATGAACCTTTAAGTGGAGTGCTGAACTTCAGTTGGATGTGCTTTTTCTGTATGATTGTTATCTTTTTATTATGACATATATAACACAACACCATAATAATTTGCTTGTGTTTAGAATTATCTTTCCCAACTGAATTAAGTGAGGTACTTCCTAGTCTTAGTCAGACTCTTACATATATTCATAGGCATAGTTCTTTTTTATAATAATCAATCATTTTTTTAGATTTTAAGTTTTATTTTTCCTTTTATTTTTTAGAAATAGCAAATACTTGTTTCTGACTCCAGAAAGAATGCTTTGAGTAAATATTTTATCCCAACTTTATCATCTCTGAGTTGTATGTGATTTGCTTCAAGCATTGTTACAATTTCTGAGCATCAATATATATATATATATATTAATATATACCTTCCAGTGACTGTTGATGCTTTTGGCATGTGCAGTGGAGCAGAAAAAGTAGGCCTTTACATGCCAAAGGATTGGAGCAAGTGCTTAAATGGTTGCAGGAAATAAAAGGACACTATGGTTGCATTCAGGATGAGGCAGGTCCTAGACCCACTGTATGCTTTTAACAAATTTACATACCTAGTTATGTTGTTATGTCTGATTTTCTATGCATTATTTTTCGTTTGTCTGAATATGGAAGACAGGTGCAAACATCCGCAAAGCTGGTGCCTTACTACTCTCTTCTTGTTGGAAGCACTATAGCATTTTGTTGCATTTGGAAGATCATAAATTTCCTCGGCATTGCAATGAATTGTTGGACCAATATATATCTGGCATCCAGGTTATTCTTACAACATCTTTGTTTTGACAATTTTAAGTAATTTGCTTGAGAATCTAGCTTACTTTCTTCTTTATTAATTTTAACTAGCAACAAAGGAAATTTAATTTTTGTTGGACAATATCTGCACATCTCTGTTACTTTGTTTTTAAGAAAGACTATGTTTATATGATATGAGGGAGACTATGAGGATATGTTGTCCACAGCGACAAGAGAATAATTTGTTATAAATAATTGATGACAGCCGATTGGTGTACATAATCACAGATATAAGAACAATATTCTTGTAGTTAATTTTTGATGGCATAGTTGATTGATAAATTGTATATATATCTTATAGTTGTTACAGTTATATTGCATTGTTTGCATATGAGGATATTTTTAACTATTTTAACGCATCTTTGTTGTCACTGCAAAATTGTTTATTGCATTCCAAATCATTTAGACCAAATTAAGAGTGGTTATGCATATGCATGCCTGCTGACACTGAATTATTTTGTCATTCTTTGATCATCTTTGACATTTTTCTTTATTTATTAATTAACTTTTTTTTTTTTTTTTTTTTGGAATGTCAAATTCTCATTTAGCTCAAATGATTCTGTTGAATCTTGTAAATATAAAATAGATGGAATCCATTTATATCCTACCTTGCATGTGTTACTCCCTTGAGATCACCAATCTTGATTGAATTGGGCTCTGCTGAACTTTTTGGCTGCATTTGTTATGGGATCAAAAGAGAATTCAGTCTGCAATTGATTGAGATGGTGGTATGAAAAATTTACCTCCATTTAACTTAATCTCTTTGGATTAATCCCTTTGATGATTCCCCTTCCCAAGCAGTAAACATCAATTGTTATTTCAATAGCATTTCAGTCCTTTAGACCCCATAACAAATGTACCCTTATACTCAATTATGATGACAGTTTTTTGGGGTGTCAATATAGTTCTCCAGATAAAATTAAAAACGCAGTCAATGAATACTGTCCTTATTGCTCAAAGAATTCTACTTATATTGTACATCCAGTTAAAGAAAGGGCACAAGTAAACTTGATAGATGCTTCTACTAAAAATAATAATAATATAAATAATGTGTACATGCCTATTTTAGCGACCAGAAAAGATCTCCAAGTTGGTTCTGCCCTTGGATATCTGATTCATTTGTGATTTGACTTGGTTGTGGATTCCTAACTTCCACTGTATGTTTCACCACCCTCAAACTGAAACCAAATTTCTTACTCTCTTGGTTACTCCTACCTTAATTTCCTCCCTATATGCTATGAGATAGGAGGCCTGACAGCTTGACTGAAGATTAGAGGAACTTGACTCAAATATTTATTTACTAGTTCAAGTGAATATAGTGGTACATGCAGCTTATGTTAATGAAACTGTTTAGAATTATATCAGAAAACTCCACTGAATATGTGCTGTTGCAAGAATTCATGAAAGATGAAGCCTTGCCATCATTCTTTTGGCTCTAGTTTACAAATACATTATTGAGATGTCACTGACCTTTTTTGGATCTATGTTGTCTCTGTATATGTAACCTGTGTTGTACTTCCACCCCAATTTTCATTCCCTTCTCTCTCTTTCTCTCTCCCCCTCCCTCCTTTTCAATTCTTTGTGTATTTTGTGTCTTGCAAGTGATGGAGTTTGCTGATGAAAGAAAGTTGTCTATGCAGTATTATACAGATAGCTATGCTGAGGGCCATAAGGAGAACAAGGACGGTGGTGTAGAGACTAGAAAGTTTTTTCTGAGCTGTCTATGCCTTCTTTTGGGACGTTTAGACAGCAAGAAATTTGAAAGTACAATGTCAGAATATGGGATGCAGATATCACGGGTTCTTTTATCACAGGTATATATATCCTTGAGTTCCCAAGAAACATTAATAGTCCTATTTCTATGCAGAAGCATTGTGTAACTGTTTTGGTTCATGAAAATTCATAGAATGCTTTAACGTTGACTCATTCATCAGTCATGTAGAGTATTTGACTGCTGTTTGCAGTTCACTTGGTTTCTGGTTTTAACCACAAGTAGCTTCAGCTGGATAGGCTAGATGCTTTGCATCACAACCACATATATAAAGTGGGCTCTGAACAAAGTCCAACAGCTAACGACAACTAGTTGGGAGCAGGGTTTTAAAATTCAGGCATTACATAATTTATCTCCTGATATGTGACAGATTTAGGTCCTCTGCTACAATTTTTACCTAAACACTTTTTGCTTCATAGTGAAATGATATTGAATTAGTGCACAATATCTGAGACACATGCTACAGAAATGGCTGTAACAGCTTGGTGGAGGAGCAGGAGGAGGAGAAGAAGGGTTGGGGGGGCAGAGAATGAAGGGGGGTGGGGGAGTGGACATGTGTATACCTGGATAGAGGGGAGGTTGCTCTAGCTATTGTTGGAGACACAGAATGTCATTTTTTTTCCTTTTAATGCCCTAATTTCTAAAAGGGATTTTTGTTTTATTTTGGAACATAATGCATAGTGCACTTCATTTACGTTTATATTTGGATCGTCATTGTCTGCCCTTTATATAAAAATGAAGGTTATAAATTTTAACACAAAAACTGTTTCTAAGAGTTATAAATTTTAACACAAAAACTGTTTCTAAGTTTTTTTATTATTTTTTGTTTGTACCACCAACTTTTCTTTTGAAACTTTTTTATATTAAATTTTTGTGACAATTTAGTATGCTATCTATTCATATATAAATATGATTTTATTAAAAAAAAATGTTATGGTGCACTATTTTTTTTTATTTTATTTGTTTCCATTATAAATATTTATATCTACAAGATTATTATTAGTATTATTGATTTGAAATTCTTGGTTGAATGATGATTTGAGCCATTTTTCTAATTTTGTAAAGCTTAAATATACCAGCCAGTATAGAATTATTCAATAAGATTTTGTGACACCATGGCCTTTTCAGTCATTTAAAACCTGGGTTCAGAGTGGTGCTTAGGTGAGTCATGTGTAACTGCCTTTTACCTGGTGGTTGTTGCAATGCGTCATCAATTTACATCATGCATGAATATGGATATGGATATCAGTACAACATCATATGGAGATTTCACTGCATGTGGATGGTATTGGATGATCAGATAAAATGGACTAGCTTTATCAATAATTCAATTAGTTTCATAATTCTTACAGCATTGGTTTGCACATGAAGTGAAAAGACATAGCAAGGTTACAACCAAATATTTGTAAACAAACTTCACTTTATTTTTATTTTTCATTAATCTTTATATTTGAATTCTTTAATGAAAAAGGTGGTATTTCAATGTAGGAGGAATGGGCCGTATTTTCCCTTGCTTACTGTAAGATATTGAATTGTAGATGGGCAATCAGATTTTGATATCTCTGTTTCCAAAATCTTAATTGTAATCCAAATATGACAGTTCTAATGTCTTGCTTATATGACATAGATTGAATAGTTGCATTCTATTTGCGGAATCAATGATGCAATCAAGTGTTCAATTACTTATTCACTTCTTGTTAAAATAGTGCTACACATCTTGCCATTTTTGTGCTGCCTAAATTATCCCGTCTAACGTAGCATATTTCTATCGGCATAATGCCTTAATTATCCCATCTAGCATATTTTACTGTTACAATAAGGGTGAGTGATACAACTAGAATGATGCCATATTGATGTGATGCTAAGGCAGTATATAATTGTTGGGCTAGATAGCATTTCTTTGTTGTGTATAGAATCAAATGTTCGTTTACAATCAACAAAAAATTTTTTTTGCAGTTACTTCTTTTGTTTCTTTTCTTTCATTTTGATATATATATATATTTTTTTGGAGTGAAGCTTCACTGTGCTGATGAAGATGTGATAGCTGGGGCTGTTTTCATACTTAAGGAATCCATATTTAAACCAAATTATTCTTCTGGAAATGCCTTCACTGACAGCAGACAGATGGACATGGTGTTACCTTTATTGCTTAACCTTCTAGACGAGCGTGATGGCATAGCTAGAGCTGTTGTTATGCTCATAGCAGAATATTGCTCCATGTATTTTTTCTATCCTTTATACCTATGGCGCTTGGTAGCGTAAATACCTTTTTACATTCTATATTATGGGACTCAAACTTGATTTGGATATTAAATGACCAGGTCTTCAAACAGTAACTGTCTGAAACAAGTTATGAAGCGCCTTGCTTCTGGAAATGCTCTGCAGAGAAGGAATGCTATTGATGTGGTTTGCCAACTGGTTTTCATGTCATCAGACACGACAAACAAACTTTCCCATTTGGCATGGTATTAGACTGTTTTGCAGCTATATCATTCTGTGATTTCTTTTTACTTTCATACTTTTTTATAAAAAATCTCTTCATATGACTAATTGCAGGCAAGATATAGCTAACAACTTGCTAGAGCGCCTTAGTGATGAAGAAATTTCAATATGTCAACAAGCATCGAAGTTACTTTCCATGATCGGTTAGTCTTGATAGTGTGAACTTTTACTTTTTTCCACCTCTTCTTTTTAGCATGCTTTAAGTATTATCCATGGAAACAGACAGGTTTAAGGGAGAAATTTAACTGTTTGGGTTTTGTGGGATTGCTGGGTAGAACTGCTAGAGTTTGGATATGATAGCCAACAATGAGCACACTGCTTTACCGGCTTATTTTGAAGGAATTTATTTTAACTTATTGAATCTTTAGCAATTCATGTGAACATTGATTATTGGGGGTTTTCAAATCTCTGAAGGTCAAAATAAATACCAATATTTTGTTTATTCCCAAATACAGATAAATTGTGTGGTAGCAGAGGGAATTCTTTGGTGCTGAATTGAGGTATTTAGAAACAGTTTGCTACAGCTGAATACCACCAAGAATTCCCGACTTGTATGTAACTTATGGTGTTTGTTAATTTAATAATTAATTACAAAGCATAGTATATTTCATTACTTTTTTTTTTTTTTTTTATGAATTTTAGAAACTATAACGAGCTAAATCTTTGAAATTATCTTCTCCTTGTATATATAATAGTCAGCGAATGTTACTCTTAAGTAAGCAGTTAGTATCTATCTGGAAACTTTAGGAAACTTTTTTCAAATAAATCTGTACTTGGATTGACTATTGATTAGGAAATTTCCCCTTTTAAGCTTTTTATCGAGAGCAATATTACAAGATAAAAAAACTTCTCAGGGTTACTATTATTCCATCACTTTTTCCCTTTTCCTTCCATTGTTTTTCAATGGTGGTGATATATGTGTATGGATTATGCCAGCTGATTTAAGACTTTGATGCTCTTTTAATAAGTTTATTTATTTAAGTGTCGTTAAATAAATTTTTCATACTGATATGGTTCAAAATTGAATTTATAAAATTTAAGCAGGCAAACACAGATTCAATTCATATGTATTGTTGTTGCCAAGGCATATGCTAGGTTATGTTGCCAAGGCTTATGCTAGGTTAAGTGTGCTGCTGCTTTTATGAATACATTTGTTTTCATCAATGCTATTATACAAGAAAGTAAAAGTCCAATTTTCTGCCAGTTTATATAGGAATTTTTATATGACATAGAAATTTCATTTGATTTGTAGGAAGGATATTGGACGATAATTTATGTTCGAGTTGATAGCTTATGATATTTAAGGTGCTGTGTATGTTGTTATTGTGTTTACTTCTAGGGTATTTTTTATGGCCCCAAGTTCAGATCTAGTCATGGGTCTATTTGATCGAACAAAGAAAAAGGGGTAGGGCTTATTAAGAGAGAACCTTACAATATCTCTTGGAGTTCGTTTAAGAGAACTCTACAATTACAATCTCTGAGTTTTAGAAACTCAAATCTTGTTGAAAATTTTGCTTAATTAATTCATTAACACACAGCCTTTAGACAACTAAGTACAATAACTGTCCACTACAAAAAAGAAACTTAATAACTGTCCACTAATAAAGTAACTGATTTCCATATTCTTATGTAGCACTCATGGGAAAAACAGAAAAATGAAACATCAAATAAAACTACGTGAAAATAAATCTATAGCTACTGAATTTAGCTTCCAAACATCACATCCCCCTTCGAAAAGGTGCTTGTCCTCAAGCATGAGGATGGAACACTTCTTTTTCTTGAGGAAGGTAACACACTTGTGTTGCTAATAGCTTAAAATTCCATCCATGTTCTTTCAAAGACCCCACTTGGTGAAGCTTAGAAAGTTATCCTAATTTACTATATTGAATGGGAGGACCATAACTGTGCATCCCTCTCTATGTGAAAAGAAGCCACCCAACCTTCTTTTCTTCAGTACACTGATGTTGAAAGAAGTATTCACAACGATTGAGCCATCCCAGAGAATCATAAGAACCATCAACAGGAGGAAGTCCAGTTTGGAATATGAAGGTATATAGGTATCTCCTTCAACATTTTGTGCTTCCAATCTGCAACTATTCCTCTCTTCATGATGCTTGAGGTTAACAATATTGCTTTCTTCCTGATCACAAGCATTCTAGCCTTGTAGCTGAAATGTTTCTTACCAATTCCTCTAACGGAGATGGAAATTCTTGTTGTTTTGCCACGTAGACAGCATGCTTTTACTCTCACTGAGCTCTATCCTTGAGATACATAGCCACAAAGGCTTGAAATTGCTGCTGAAAACTGTGTAAATCCCCCGTAACTATTGGCGCTGACACCAAATGTTATTGTCCCAAGTTTGGATCTCATCATGGGTCTATTTGATTGAACTTAATGGAGAACCCTACAATCTCAGAGCTTGTTTAAAAGAACTCTATGATCTCTGACTTTTTAGGAGCTCAAATATTGTTGAAAATTGTACTTAATTAGTTCATCAACACAGCCTTTTAAACAACTGAATACAATAATTTCCTACTACAATAATTCCCCCTACCTACAATAAAGAAACTTACTTGATGACTGCCCACTAATAAAGTAACTGATTTTCATATTCTTATCTATACACTTGGGAAAAAATAAATAAATAAATAAACTAAAATAGAATACTAAATAAAACTACCCAAAAATGAATCCACAGCTGCTGAATTCAGCGCCCTAACAGTATTTTTGCAGCCTAGGGATTCTTATGAACATTTCGTATATCTCTTCTTTTTCGATTACTATCACAAGTAATAACTGTCTTAGTGAGGGTACCATGTGTTCCTGTGATTCTAAGGTTTTTCAAAATTAAAAGTTCATTTAATATATTATATGCTAATTTAAAAGATTATCTTTTGCTTCTTAGGATTGTTTTTAGCTGAAGGTCAATAGTATTGGAGACCCTATTCGATGTATTGATTATTCTTCTTCTATTTGTTGTGTTGTTATTTTTATTGGGAGGATGCACTTTTCTCTCCAATCCATCATCTCTTCTTTTGTTAATAAAATTTCACTCTTTAAGGGAGAGGGGGGAAATAAGAAGTTAGTGTACACTTATTTAGATACAATATTGAAGGCAGGGAATAGTTCCATCATTCTTCATATTCTAGAACTTTCTTGTAATTTGTGAAGGTTCTGAGAGTCTCTTATTTTAGTCTGTGGCCTTGGTCAAAATTTCTTTTATTACTTTTGGCGGTAAAGATTCATATTTTGTCAATTTGCTCATGTCGTTGAATTCTCTTTTGTTTTGCAGACCCATCATTAGTTATGCCTGCCTTAATTCATCTTGTTTACTCGTCAGATGAAGGGGCACGCTCATATGCTAGTACTACCTTCACTGCAATGCTCAAATATCATAACCAGAAACCTGAAGTTATATGTATGCTGCTTGACTGCCTTAGGTATTTATTTCTCCCTTTTTCCCCCTTAATTACCAGTGTAACTTCATGGGAGCGAAAACAAAATGGTCTATTCCTCTTTCTTGTTTTTTCTGGAGGAGTTCTGGTTCTGAATGATATTGAACTACAGTTTTACCTACTTACTGATCTTTTCTCCCCTATTTTTCTTGCAGCAACCTCAGCAATGGTTTAGATCTTTCAAAAACTACGGGAGACCTAAGAGATGGTGATTCTCTCACTGGCTTGATGTTAAAAACTTAAAATTTATAGATTAAATACTGTTTATCACTTATTTCTGCCTCAATGTCAAAGTAGTATCATCGTTTTTGAATAAACAAAAAATTTTGGATGCTTCTTTCCTCCTGCTTCATCTTTCTGGCAAAAACTAGTATAAATATTTGTTTTCGTTTATTCTTTTCAGTACTGAATTCGATCCTTTTTGGCGTAACATTTGATTTCCGTGAGAGCTCATCGTTTTGAAACAATATTGCAGGACCAAAGGTGGATATTGATAAAGTACTCAAGTTGATGGAAGAATGGTCTAAAAGTGTAAGATTTAAGCCTATTTAAGTTGGATATGATTTTTGTAATGTTAGTCTTAGTTGGTGATTTCACTGAATCACTTGAGATAAGACTTGAGGGAACTAACTAGATAAGACTTCAGAGAACTAACTAAAGATCTATTTACTTCTAGTTGTTACTGCTGTTTCTTATGATATTAAGCTCTGATTTTTAATTGATTTTGTATTTATATTTACAATCATCCTGTTGATTGTCATAAATATTTTAGGTTCAAAACTGGAACTTCTTTATTGGACCATTGATTGACAAGATGTTTGCTGAGCCAGCTAATGCTACTATTGTACGGTTTTTGAGTTACATAAGCGAACACCTAGCAGAAGCTGCAGATGTAGTACTCCATCATGTCCTGTTGCAGATGCTGTCGCAGAAAGGGTCAGTACATGATAACATGATCTTATATCTATATTTTGAATTTCAATACATGCATTGCTCACCCACCACTTTATTTGATCCACCATTCACTACTTCATATCTTGTTAGTTATAATTTCTAATTTCTGCAATTAGATGCTATTTGTTTACCTTTTCATTTAATCTTAATTATTGGCTGTGAGGACACATTTTCAATGGTGCTTGTCTGGGTTGAATGCATGTGGGGTAGGTGCATTTCTAATGCTTCCTTTGGAAATTGCACAACAACGTGTATATAAATATTTTCAATTTTGTGATCCATGTTTTAGACACAACTGGCAGACTCGTCTGCTAACTTATCTTCTTTTATCTTGAGAGTGCAACCAGTAGGGTTTACTTTTTATTATTCAACTAGGAAGGATCATGTACAATATTTATATGTACCTGTGGTAGGTGTAGCCATTTATATATTTTAGTTCAGTTTATTAGGTTATTTCAGGTTTTTAAAAAATTAGACCAGTCTTTAGTAATAATATGCGAGGGAGAGATAGGATTTCATTGGTTGCAGTTAAGAAAGAAAAGATGTGAAACAGAGGAAAGAAAAAGAAAAGAAAAAAGAAAGGAATTATTTATCTTCTATTATTTGACTTGGAGGATTCCACGACTCTTTAACACCCCTCCAAATTTTGAAAAGTAGGGATATTTGTTCTATTTAGATTACAATTCTTTCCTTTTTCTTTTTGAGTGGTGTGGAGGAACAGCTAAACTAAATATACTAGTTTGGCTCGGATGATTTATTTTGTTAATGAACACTACTATTTATTCCTACCATGAATTTCTGAAACCCCACAGGTGAAACAACTCATAATTCATAATCTACCAGGGCGTGGTTATCCATATCTACATAGTACATACATGTTGAAAAATGGATTCTGTCAACCGCAATTTTCATACTTTCAAGCTCATTATCTTTCTCAAGTTTTATAGATTGTGCTTTGGTGAAAATGTAGAAGCAGAGCCTTATTTGCATTGGTTTGCAGTTGCTGCATATTCTTGATGTCTATGTTAAGTATCTGCTCAGTATTGTGGTTAACAGAATATCTGCTCCACCTCTGGGAAATTTGTTCTGCTAACACAATAAGTTAAAATAAATGATAACGAGGATCTTTACTTACCTATTCATATAGTATTTTTTTTCCTTTTTTGTGGCCGGAGTCAGGAAGTTTATATGTTTTACTTTTTCATTGCAATGCAATCTTTTCTCACTGTAATCAAACAACAATGTAATTTCGGGCCTGGAACAGATTTGTTAGTTAGGGTAAACTTTTTAAAAAATTTCAGAATTTGCTCTGATGTTGATGGTACTTGTTTTCTTTGTGAACCATTCTGCTTTTTTCATACATCAGGATCAACAAGGACTTCTTGTCCAGATGGGAGAGTAAATCCTACACAAATGAGGACGCGATGAAAATGCAGCAATCTTTGTTTGAGCGCCTTTGTCCATTACTTATAATTCGGCTGCTTCCACTGAGAGTTTTTAATGACCTCAATTCATGTATTATGTATGGTCAGCTTCCCGTCCAAGGCATCACTCATGGTGTGTTTTTGTAACTTCCAACTCTCTCTCTCTGCCCCCAACACCCCCCCTCTTCCCTCCCTCCCTCTCTCTCTCTCTCTCTCTCTCTCTCTCTCTCTCTCTCTCTCTCTCTCTTCACAATCTGAAACTCCATGAATTGATTATAGAATTGCTTGTTATTGTGAAGTTCAATTTCAAGTACACAATACAAAGCTTAGATATTTGCCTCTTTTATTGATTTAATATTTCCCTCTATGTCTGAATTAAATCTTTTAGCTAAAACATGTGGCTGCAATTGTCTAATTGAATTATAAACTTGTTAGACTTTACAATATATGCTAATCAGTGAATCATTCTTATTTGTTTAAGGTACCATAACTACTGTTTGGTTATACTTTTTTGCTATTGCATTAATTTTTGCTTTTCAAACAAAGCATTTCTTTTGCTTCAGAAAAATAACATTTTGCTATCTACTCAAACATTACATAGCCAATGGGGGTTCGGGCGAAGCAACTTTAGTGAGCTAATTAAAAGGATCCAAAGTTTCACATCCTTTTCTTCCATTGCCTGTCCTCTTGCACTTCATAGACTGAATCCAAAATAGTAAAACATTTCTATACATCTATGATTATGAGATATGGAGAATATCCGAAATGCACATGAACATGGAACAAATATCAGCACTTTAACTCCAGCATATCAATAAAAGTAGTTGATGTAGAATAATCAATGTATATAAGATATTGGATATTTATGCATGACAAATTAATGAAGCGTTTAGGTTGAATGGTTTACTGGGTCCACAATAAAAATTGCAGTTTTAGCATTTATCATTTTATCTCTGCCAATTTTACTAGCAGTCCAAGGATGGAATCTATCCAGACAAGTTTTTGGAACATCTGTCAAACAACAATTTTTGTAGCTTAAAACAAAAACTTTGTTATGGACTCCCCACTAGCATCATAAATTTATGCCTTATATTGAAAAACGTCCATATAAATGTATTGAGCCAAAAGAGTACTCAATATTACATTTTTTTTTTTTTTTTTTTATAATGTGGTTCAAGAGAATTTAGCAGTTGAAAATAAAGTTAATATTAGATATTTCATTTTTCTTATCTATTTTGACATCATATACACAATAAGGGAAAATACTGCAATGCAACATTTCTCAGAGGAACTATCTTCCTGAATTTTTGCTCATATGCTTAGTTGGTAACAACTAAACCACGGACTCCTGAACTCATTCTAGTTGATCCTCTGGATTCCATGCAGCAATGTCGAATGTGTTCTTCTCATATAAATATCTGAACTAACATATTTATGACAATCCATTCATGATATCAATGATCCTATGAATTAGCTGCTTTAATTTCAAAATGCATCTTTCTTCATTCTTTACCAGCAGTTTGTTGATGCCACTTTCATGTCTTTTTTTTTTTTTGAAGCAATTTCAGAATGCGAGGATGTCAATGTTGTTGATGAATGTGTTGCTGCATTCCTTCTGCAAAGGTTAATCCATGAGCATAGCAGCTTCAAGCTTCATTAACATGGAAAATAATGTGATGTTTTATTTTATTTATGTTATTGCAGGGCATTTAATAAGTATGAATTTGAAGATGTGAGAAAACTTGCTGCTGAGCTCTGTGGCCGCATTCATCCACAGGTACCTAGAAAGGAAAATTGCCTAGGCTTATTTTCTGCTAATGCATTTTCCTTGACATTTTGGGAGAAAACTGGTATCTGTAATTCTGGCATTTCACTCTACTGTGGTTTAGGCTTATTCATATATGCTAAGGTGCACATTTCATTTTCCCCTAACTAATCCGTTGGAGGGTGTTTAAGATTTATCTCCCAATACACTACTCACAACTCACATGGTTAATGTAGCTTCTGATACACATTATCTGAATACAAAATTTGCACAAGTATAGGAAGAAATCTTCTCTCACCTGATATTTTGATTGTCCAGTGTATCATTTAGCATATTAGATATATTTAAGGATCCTTTTCAATTTTCTTCTTCCCATTTCTGGAATGACTTCCCTGATTATTTGGCTGTGTTGAAAAGTAATTTTGGCAGAACTGGATTTTATATTGGATCAAAGCTCCAGACACACACCACACACCCCATCCTGAGGGACTGTTAGATGCATACTGTTATTTCCATTTCTCATTTCTCATAGGCTATCGCAATATTTACATTCATCCATATAATAATCTCGTATTTGATGACATAATATGCAAGGGTTATAAACATATTGGAGTTAAGAAAGGATATGATTGCTATTCTTATCCTTTCCCCCCACCCCCCCATCCCCTTACTTTTTCTTTTCTTTTCTGTCAATATGTGTTTATGTTGTCATGTGTTTGCATTCTCATTTCTTATTGGCTGTGCTTGCATTTTTCTTAACCTTAGAACTCATGCAAACAATTCTGACTGTCCCCACATTTTTACTTTATAGGTGCTCTTTCCAGTTGTTTCCTCCCTATTGGAAGATGCTGCAACATTTCAAGATGCACTGAGAATAAAAGCTTGTCTGTTTGCCATTTGCACTTCTCTTGTGGTAAAGATCTTCTGCTGTTAATATCATCAGTGTCATCTCATGCAGTGAAGGCTGTCAGTTATTCACATTTCGTCCTAATTCTTAGTATCTCATATCCAACTATATTCTATCTAATTTGGATTCGTATTACGTTTTATAGGTTAGAAGCAGGGATTCAGTTTCTCATCCTGTTATTATTCAAATCAGAAAAACAATAGAAAAGGTCCTGTTGTGGCCATCTTTAGATGGGGATGAAGGTAGATATATCCCATTCTTTTGTTGATCCCATTATCATCATTCAAATTTGATGGATGTGAATTTCTTCTTCTGTTCCAGTTTCCAAAGCACAACATGGGTGCATTGACTGCCTGGCACTGATGATATGTGCTGAACTGCAAACGCTCAAATCATTTAAGGACTCTGAGAAATTTTACATTCTTGGGAAGACAAGTGATTCTGGTTGGTATATTATCCCTAGTTCGAGCATTTATGTTACTGAGTGGGGCATTTTTGACCTCTTCGGCTAAAAATGCAGGGGATGCTTCCTCGGGAAACTCTGTTCTTGCTTATGTGATCCATCAATTGATAAATGATAAGAATGAAGTTTCTGTCTCCACTTCAAGTAGTCAAACCTGTGAATTTGAGGCACCAATTCTTCAGCCTTTTCGTCTTTGTATGGCTAATGTTCTCATAAGTGCTTGCCAGAAGATCTCAGACTCTGGCAAGAAACCTTTTGCTCGAAGAACTCTTCCAAATCTTATTCATTCTGTGGAGGTATCTTGGTTAATGGTTGACTATCATTGCTTTGAGTTCTATACTTAAAAAATTAATAATAATAATAATAATAAAAAAGGAACTCTCTTTCTTACCAAACGAATCATTCTTTTTATGCTCTCTCTTTTTTGCAGATGATTAAGCATGCAGAGATTAGAGCTGCCTGTGTTCAGGTTCTGTTTTCAGCTGTATACCATCTAAAGTCTGCAATTCTTCCATATTCAGCTGATCTTCTCAAACTTGGCCTGAAATTTCTTCAAGAAGGATCAGAGAAGGTATTAAACTCTGGTTCTGCATGATTTTAGTTAGCATTCCGAACTGTCAACATCTTATTTGCCTCATTTTGATTGTTGTAACTTTCATTTATTTTTTATTAATAATTGGTGGCATTCAGAAAAAGTAGTTTTTTAGTCGCACTTACTCTACATATGCCTCTATTTTTAGAATATACCTTACATTCTCACTCTTTGTGGCTTTTCATTGCCCATTAGGAAAAAATGGCAGGTGCAAAGCTAATGGCATCACTTATGGCCAGCGAAGATGCCATTTTGGAAAGCATATCGGGAGGATTGCTAGATGCGAGACGAGTGCTCTTGAGCATATCGTCTTCAGATCCTTCACACGACATACAAGTAGTATGCAAAAAGTTGCTAGCATGCATAACTCCTTCGTAAGTTCATATTGAAGTATGCTGCACAGAAGACTATCCATTTTCTTCGTAACTTCTGAATTTGACAATGGTAGTACTTAGAGCAGCACAATTGTCAAAGACATAGTTCTTGTAACAGCAGTTTATCTTCTTTAGTTCCTTCACATGACCATGGAATCGTTACGTGTTCACATACGGAGATTCATTTATGGAAGAAGGGAGTTTATCCTTATCATCTAATGTAGAAGGTATAATGTTGGCTTGTTGCCAAGTATTGCAACTTAGGTCATTCCCATGATATCTTACTGTCAGCCACAGAAAAAAGAAATGACATATGCAAAACAGAGCTATGGTTGAGTATCTGTCTTGTAATATAAAAGGCCAAGGATTAAACTTGGTAGTTTCATTTCTCTTGGAAAATAAAAATATAGATCATATAGAAATTGTAAAAATAGTATTTATCTTTTTATTTATACATAGAAAAATTATACAATATGGTGTGAATAAATTTTGAAAAAGTTTATTAAAAATACTCTCTTTAAACCACCCAACAAAAAATTATGTGAGGTAAGGTGATGACAATTTTTCAGAAAGATTTTCTTTAAATAAAATTTAACTAATTTTTGGATCTTTATTTTTATTTTTATTTTTTGTTTAATTTAGTTAAAGAGTATTTTTTTGGCAGCTGCTTAATTAAAGACTAAATTCTCTCTTATGATCAATAGAAAAACACATCTTCAACGCTCAATCCCAATTCATGATTAGTTACTGTTGTTTTCAAATTAATATTCTTAGTTTCTAAACTATTTTTAAGTGAAGAGTGTTTGATTTTGAAAAATTAAGTTGTTCTATAATATAATAATTAAAGAAAAATTAAATTACATTATACTTTAAAATTTTAAAAATCAAAATATTATATAAATTAACGTTACAACTGTAACTAAAAATTTATACTTTATAAATAAAAAAATTAAAGATTAAAATATTAGGTTATTAATAAATTTCACGAATAAATAGCAAGAAAGTTCATGTATCGAAAATGAGTTAAATAATATGTATAATTACAATTACATAGGTCTATTTCACAAAATTACGATAATTTTATAAAAATGGATTAATTTATATAATTTACATATTCTTTTATTACAAGTATTTGTAATAATTTTCGCTCACACCAGTACCACACCGACAGAGACCAAACGAATACTTGTCCAAAAATCCTTTTTTTTTTTTTTTAATTTTTCAAATGAATTCACAACTCATTGAAGATAAAAAAAAAAAAAAATAGAAACACATATTATAATTTTCTTATAATTTTTTGAAAATGATAAAAAAAAAAAAAAAAAAAACTAAGGGAATGAATTTTTATATTTGTGCTCTCTGAATATTTAATATTTTATCTTGCATCAAATGATTATTAGAATAATAAAAAATAAATAAATATATTTTAAATTAATTAATATCCAATAAAAATAAATAATCATGCCCACCGACCCAGCAAACAACCCTTCCCTTTCCAATGGGTAGAAGAAGTAGCTTTCAAAGTCTATCAGTTTCACTTCACATCATTTATTTATTCATATGCCTGACATTCCTCTGTTTTGAGATCAAACCCTACATATACTAATAATAATAAAATACTATACACTAAATACCAACCGCCTAAAAAAAAAATTCTATCTGTCAATTATCATCACAATTCAATACTTGGCGTCTTATCCATTCCAAATAAATAAACATAGTTAATTAACACCTCATCCGGTTATCTTCTACAAAAACAAAGCAAAGTATAAGTAAGTATAATTAATTTAAACAATGGATTATCATTATCGTAAAATACACTAATGAAAGATTACGAAGGTGAAAGTCGTATATTTATATATTTTAAATCATAAAAAATTATTATTAATTTATTAAAAATATTTAAAAATAAAAATTATCCCATATTTTATAATTTATTTTGACCTGTTAAATTTTTATTATATAAAAAAAATTACATTGCTAAAAATAAAAATATATTAAACTAATTAAAAATACAATAATTTTGCGTCAATCAAATATACTTTCACTTTTTTTCATGATCATAAACATTAAAAATTTCAAATTTAAATATATCAACGAGTGATTTCATTTACTTATCATAAATTATTAAAACAAAATCACTATAAAGAGTTCGTTTTATATATATTCTATAATATATTTTGACTTATTTATTATTTTGCAGTTTTTTAGAGATCAAACATTAGTAAATTTCTTTATTGTCCATATATTTTACCTTGATTTTTATTCATATGTGATAGATAACACTATAAAAATTATATTACTCTTCTCATTTTAAAATATTTATCGTAAAATTTTAAATAGGTATTTATAATTTTTTTAATTTTATGTATTAATTATTTTTATTTTTTATACTAAAATCAAAAAGTAATATTTTAATCTACTTATATTAGAATTATGAAAATTAAATAATTTTTTTTATTCTATGCGTCAAAATTTTAAATTATAAATATTTTGAAATTGAAGAAATAAAAAATTATATTATTAATTAGATAAGAGTTTCTTGTAATTCAATTAATTTACTATTTAGTACTATAGAGTTTACAAATATTTCAATTTAAGTATTTTTTTCCAGTAATTAGTTTATATATAGTATTTAAACTATTGACTTTGCATCCTATAAACAATTCAAATACTATTATACAAAATTTATTTATTAAAAATTATAAAAACAAAGGTTGAAAATATTAAAATAAATATATTATGAAGAAAATTTTAACTGATTTAATAAAAATTATTAAATAAAAGAACTACATATATTATACAGAGACCAAAATTAAAAATATTAGGCGTATTAATAAAATTATGTATAAAATATTTTAATTTTCTTTATAAATAAAATACAGAACTTAACGGTGGGAACCACCTCCAGTGAAGTGAATGATAAATTGATAATTGATATCATCAATAATTTAATTTAATTCATCGGTACAGATTCTCCACCTCACCTCTTTTTCTCTCTCTCTCTCCAGACTCAAAACACACGAAATAGAAAAGAAAAGAAAAGAAAAACCTCCTAATTTTGACGGAAAACAAACAAACAAAAATCAATCTGAATCAATCAACTCCAATCAAATGCTGCAGCTATTCTTCGCGGTGGCCTTCTCGGCGGTTCCGTTGACTCTTTACGTTCCGCCGATTCGATCTCTAAATTCATTCGTTGAAACAATCGAAGATTTGCTCCGCCAAACTGCGTTGTACACTCTCAGGGCCTATCCTCGTCTACGCCTCGTTTTCTCTCGATTCTTCTCCAATTTATTTAGCATGTCCAGGTAGATTGACGTTTCCAAACTTCGTTTTTTGTTATTGTTGTACAATTTTATCTTAATTTTAACCTTGAAGAAGAAGAAAAGGCCGTCTTAACCTTTTTTTTTTTTCCTTTTTAATTTGTTATTAGAGTGTTTGTATTTTTATCCTGGAATTGGATTGAATGTAATTTAATATAAATTTATGTTATTGGAATTAACCCTCAGCCTTAGTTTATATATATCAAATGGCTTTTTCAATTTGATTTTTTTTTTTGGATTTTTTTTAATTAATTTGGGGTTTTCTTTTGGAATTACTTTTATGATTTTATAGGAATAATGAATATATTTCAACTTTCAAGTTATTAGAATTTTGTTCTTGCCAATTGTAATTGGATTCCAGCATTTGTCCGTTTGGTAGGAGTGAAAGGCTAAAGATTTTCTGGGAATCACGAGTTAAGTTATTATTATTTCTTTGGTAATAATACTTTGAAGTTAAAATTTATTTATTAATAAAATAATAAGGCATATTTTAATCTAATTTTATAAATGAATATTAAAATTAAAATTAATTAATCTATTGATTTTTTAAATTATTACAAAATTTTTTGAAATTAAGATGTTCGGAAATGTTAGTATTTCTTAGTACTAAAAACTGCTCGTTTATTGAAATGCTTGATTTTCTCGACTGGAATATGCAGATAATTTTGAAATTGACATATTTTAATTATAAAATAATATCTAATGGCAGGTTCGCAATTTTTTACACGATTCAAATAAATAATACGGTACGAATGAGTTTATGTTTGGATAAACGGATCAACACCGTTTATAATAAGAAAAAGATTAATTTAAATAGATTTATATGCTTAATTTGTGAGTGACACAACAGGTCGTATATGATACATGTAAACACATATAAATACTTTAAGTCTCTCTTTATATATATATATATATATATATATATATATAAAGAGAGACTTAATGTATTTATATGTGTTTACATGTATCATCGAAGTATTTTGTCCTGCAAAAGTCCATGTATGTCATTTGAGTCATTTATATTTAAAAAATATATTTTTTAAAATTTAAATAATTAACTTTTTATTCAACAAATGTGTTTTTTAAAATTTAATTTATTAAACAGGTTATATGTATTGACCCATATAATCTGGTTAATTAATATATTCGTAATTGAGTTTGATATTTTGATACGATTAATTAAATAGATTGTGTTTGGATTTACCATTTGTATATTATACACATTTTTCGACACAATATAATTGTACTCGACACAATATGAATTGTTAGCTCTATTTAGTGATTTTTAATTTAATATTTTTCTTAATAATAAGTTAAATAGTAATGCCAAATAAATTGGTAATCCATCATCTTATTTAGGCATTTCTTCTTATGGTTGATGATAACTGATTTGTCACGACACAAACTCAATGGCACGTGACCGCCACTAGGATATTGGTGATACACGTGGCTACTAGTGCTCGTCATAAGGCAGATAATTTACTAAAATATAAGACTACCACATAATAGGACTATGGGCCAACATGTTAAGCAAATCTAAACCGACAACATTTTAAATCAACGCTACATTGCGCTAACATCTTAATCATTCCAAAATATCAAATAACGTATAGTTGGTTTCTACTTAACAAACAATTTATCTATTCAAAAGATACATTATAATACAACTAAAAATTAACAAAAATACAGATAACAAAGATTTGTCGAGTTCTAGAATTTGTAATACAAATGTACAAATATCATTTACATAACTCAATACTTAAATACAGAATATTGCAAAAAGATAAGACAACATAATTCAATATAAAATTTCTTCACAAACTCATTTCACAACTTGAAAAATAATTTGAACAGGAATGAGCATTCGACTCAATAAATGATACTAGCTAATATATTAATCTTGTGTCTTATAGACAAATTACTAATGTTCATGTTAAGCACCATGTTACAGAGACAAATAAATCACACAAGCAAACAAAGATGAGATACAATCTATAATACCACACTAATTCTCAATATAGGGAACCGATCTCTCTATCCTAGCTCTCTTTGTCCAATATGTTCTCTTAATCTATTATAAGAGCCGCAGCCATCCTAGCAGCACTGACCGTAGCGAGACAATGAGCAGGCTCCTATCGTCAATCGCCAGTCCCAGCTCATCTTATCCAATCATCCAAATCCAATTCACATTTTTAAGTGGCACTATACCATCCCAATTTCATTTGACAACCACAAACATTTTGCAATAACATTTATTAATGCAATAATCACAATCATATGTTAACATGCATCTATACAATAATAATGCATAATTATACATATATAATTACATATAATAAATGCAAATGCTTGAAAAGAAAGGATAATATATTAGGAAGTACCACTTACCTACTAGACAACACGTCAAACTGACTTCCTTTTGAAGTATGACCATTGGTGATAGAAGGATGTTAGAGATATCGACACTGAATAACAGACGAGATAATTAGAAAAAGAACGACTCGCCTATCAAAATATAACCAAACGACTATGATTCTTGCTGGAATTTCAGCAAAATCTCCTGTAAACTAGGACATTACCCAAAAGCAACAGGAAAAACAAACACTTTTAAATAATATCAACAACCCACACAACATCAATAACCCCTCCTAGGTCCACCCAATTCACAATCAACTTTACAAGCAATCCAAAATCTAATTCATAGAATTATCAATTAAATCTAATAAATATAACTTAAATCAAACTATAACTCAAAATAATCGAAATTCATAAGTTTCAAATTTACCTACGAAAAATTTCGATCTAATGAATATTGAAAACCGCATCAAAAAGATGAGATGAAGCTGGTAGATTTGGGTCCACACATCATCCCATGCGTCACCGCCGAAGCACCTCCGATCGGTCACACGCCGTCGCTGTCGGGAGTCTTGGAGGTCATGGAAGATGTCATCTGGTTCGTTTCGTCGCTAGGAGTTCATTGATGGTGTCTGTGCTCCCTCACTAGCCGGAATCCTCCTTCAAAGTTTCAAATTCCACAACTCTGATCTTCACTTCCGATGACTTTTAGAGGACAAGACAAGTACCAATCAAAAGCCCTCGCCACCAGGAGTTGAACGAGACCATATTCACCAGATTTCGCGGTCGAAATCAGTCGAAATTTGGATTTGAATCTTCGATTGTTGTAATTCTCTTCCCCACTGTGAACCCTCAATTTTATACCCTTATCATCCAACTGCAGCCTTAGCACTTGTTGAGTTTAACGCGTTACGCGGAGCCATTACGGTGGTCCCATTAACTGATTAGCGGGTAGGGGTTCGGGAGCAACACTCTCGAAAGAAAATTTTTTAGCCTTCAATTACATTGCCACCAAACATCCAAACTTTCCAAACTTCGTACCAACAATCAATATCTAAAAAAAAAAAAAGAGTGCCACATCATCAACCGGCGACGCCGCCCAGAGGCCTGGTGGCGCCTCCCAGGCCTCCAGTGGTGCGGGCCCCATTGCCCCCTGCAGTTCTCAAAATACTCTCCAATATAATTTTTCAGCTTTTTTCTAGCTCTACCCTTTTGGTCTTTTCACTTTACCACTTCCCAAACTATTATCACCCACTTTTTCTATAAATACTCCCCTCCACTTCTCATTTTTACACGCCTCTTAAATTTGAGTAGATTGCTATCCTCAAATTCGTCTCTTCTTCTCCCTCCAATCACTCTCTAATTAATTAATTAATCTTTTTAATTAATTAATTACCTCACCTTAACCAAGTTAATTATTCTTTTTAATTAACTAAAATTCTCCTTTTTAATCACTCAATTAATTAGTTAATTAATCTTTTTAATTAACTAATTAATCACTTTTTTAAAATAAAACTAATCATTTTCTTAAATTCACCCTTTATCCAAATTAATTAATTAATCTTTTTAATTAATTAATCTATCCATCCTTTTCATCATATTAATTAGTTAATTAATCCTTTTAATTAATTAATTAATCCTCCAAAATCAATCATTTTCTTAACCCACCTTTCATCCAAATTAATTAATTAATCTTTTTAATTAATTAATTCATCCATCATTTTCATCATATTAATTAGTTAATTAATTATTTTAATTAATTAATTAATCTTCCAATCCATTCAATCACCCGGTCCCGATAAAACGAAAATTCGGTCTAGTAAAACCCTCTGCCCATCAAAAGTAAATGTATCAGCCTTTTTCCTTACTCTCAAAATACCTAAACCAAAATCAATCTGATCAACTCTCAAACCCCTCTACTTAACTGTGAAACGAACTATGTGAGTTTTTATCTCTATTCAATGGGGTACGTAGGCACATTTGGAATCTCAATCCAAACCTCAAATCCAAATTCCAATCATTCTCCTTTCCCCTTTTTAATTAATTTGTGATGTTTTGTTTGCTCCTTGCACTTATATCATACTCATGCATAAATTGTCATATAACATTTGTCATTCATAAAATTAATTTTTAAAATCAAATTAAACTTAAGAGCCAAATTTTGATTATTCAAAACCAAAAACCTAGTCTCAGAACTCAACTTGGTTCAAGGCTAGTGATTTTATCCATGGGCAAATTAAAGTAAAAAATTAATAAATTGAAGTCAAATTGGGTTTTTCCTTAATTTTTTCATTTAAAAATAAATTAGGGTGGCGACTCCTAAAATCATTTTCAAAATCAACCAATCCGAACCCGAGAGTTCCATTGTGAATTTAAACCCAAATGAGCATCCCGGTTCTTTCTAGCGGACCAGGCTGCTGCTCAGGCGAGGCCTCACACCCATGAATATATTGTCGTTCATCATCCAATTGTGGTGCTGCCGCTTCATCTACAATCGCCAAACGATGGGCTAGTAGGTGGTTGTGGCAATGTAGCCCACTGCAAGACAGAATCCTCTCAGATCATCTCCCCCCTCACGGTCTCTCTCCCTCTCTCAACTGCCTCTCCTTTTGTTTTTCAAGCTTTCCCCCCGTTTCCTTTTCTAGCCATCAGATTGGCTACCTTTTAGCTAATCAGATGGCTAGATCCTTTTTTTTAAATTATATATATATATATATATATATATATATATATATATATATATATATATATATATATATATATATATATATATATATATATATATATATATATATATATATATATATATATATATATATAATTTTGCTAAAACTTAATCTAAATAATAATAATAATAATACTAGTTATAATAAAAAATTATTTGATTATTATAGACAAAATCCCAAACTTCCAAATAAATAATTTTGCAAGTGAAATTGGCAATTAAGGAGAATTGCAGAAGTTATGCTCAGTATTGGAATATCATTGATGAAAGATGGAACTTTCAATTGCACCATGATTTGCATGCAGCAGGTGATTTCAATCAAATTTTTTTGTTTAATTTTATTAAATCAAATGAGATAAATTTAGACATAAAATCATGGATATATGCATGATAATGAGATTAGTACTTGACTTCTTATAGGATACTCTTTAAACTCTCAATACCACTATGGACAACACGACATCCAAAATGACAGAAAAAGTCTATAATGGATTAAAAAAGGCCATTATAAGGATAAAGCCAAATGAGGAGAACCAAGTTATTGCACTAAATGAAGTAAGTATTTGCGTTTACTTAATTAAATATAAGTTGCTTGAAAAGATAATTAAACATATAATGTATAACTTATGCTATTTGATGGTGTAGTTATTTCTTTTTCATGACAAAAGGGAGTGTTTTGGTACATCATTGGCATAAAGAGCTATTAAATTTACTGATCTAGGTGAATAACTCTTCAATTAATACAAATACATAATACATAAATACTTTATCCTATTTGGGAACAAACTTTATCCAATTTAGGAACTAACATATTGTAACATTATTGTTTATACTTTATAGCTAAATGGTGGATCAATTATGGAGAAAGTGCACCTCATTTTCAAGCAATTGCAATTAAAATTTTGAGCCAAACAACATTATCTTCTAACTGTGAGAGAAATAGGAGGACATTTTCTCTAATTCACACAAAGACAAGGAATAGATTATGATATCAAAAATTGCATGCTCTTGTCTTTGTACATTATAACATGAGGATTAAAATTAGACAGGCAACTAGGAGTTAAGCAAAATTGGAAAAGAGTTACAATCTAATTAATTTGGATTATAATTTTTAGGAAGATGATTCATTGTCTTCTTGGTTGGAAGAAAGAGAAAGACCATTGCTTGATGGTGATATCAATGATTGGTTAAATGAAGAGGATATCCATATAGATGTTGAAACTAAAAGCGAAGGCATAAGTGGTCTTGCTAGTATCGATGGTGGCAATGATGATGATGATGATGATGTGCTGGTGGTGATGGTGGGGGTAGCGATAGTCATGGTGGGATTGGTGATATTGGTGGACAAAGGGCTACTTCTTCTTATTCTAAGGAGAATTTATATTATGATCCTTATAATATTGATATTGGTGGTTCTCATAATGATCTCCTTCCTTTCTAAACTTATCAAAAGGACTCGACATGATGATTCGTCTAATAGAGATAATGATGTATCTTCTTTTAGACTTATCATCTGAGACATAGTGGAGATAGTCATGATGCATCAAATAGAGGAAAAGAAATTTCAGAACCACACTTTAAAGGGTTTACCTATAATCTTTATTACGTTCCTAGTGTTGACTGCTCAAATGACACTACTAGTTCTTCAAGCAATTATGCATATACTTTTGATTATACACCATATGTGCCACCTTCATCATATGGTTTGAATAATGTCACTCATGAGAGCTCATCATCAAGCCAACCTCCATATTCAAGTCAAGGTGAGCATCTTGATCCAGTGAGTTCTTTGTTCTACTACCTACCATCACAATACAATCAGTACTTATAATCATATGGTGGGGATCAAAATTCACAAAATCAAGATAGAAATAATACTTTAGATCCTCCTAGGCACTCTTTCTTGTATTAATAATGTAATAACTATATCTTGGCCTTTGTTTTCTGTAGTTGTAATAAGGAACATTACTTATTGTACTATATTATTAATTTTGGTCAAAAATTAAACATGTTAAATCTTTATTTATAGAGTATCGTGCTTATTAATTAGTTATAATTCTTGGGTGAATTACACTCGTCATCCCTTAAGTATTTACTAATGCACATCGTCATCCCTCAACTCAATTTCAGCACTTAAAAATCACTGACGTTAATATAACGTGCACTTTAAAGTACCTCAACCCCATATTCCGTTAGTAAGATAGCAGAATGTCTACGTGGAGCCCTTAAACCCATTTAAATTCTTTTTTTTTGCCACATCTGCCCACCCACAGAGCCATATCAGCCCACCCACACGCTATCTCCTTCAACTAAGACTGTTTCTATTTCCTATACATCTATTTCTCTTTCTCACTTGCCATGTACTGATTCTCTCACCATTTTCCAAAGTGCCCATAGGAACTCTTGTATTCCATAGTGTATCTCACTTTAAATCTCATCTTTATCCTTTGATCTTTAATATCCTCAACAATGTCATCCTCGCGTATAGAATATGGACCTCCGATATGTGAGTGCGGCGAAGAAGCTCCTCTTCGAACCTCGTGGACTGAAGATAATCTGGGGAGGCGTTTTTATGGCTGCAAATTCTATGGGGTAAGTAAAATTTGTACCTTGGTATGTATATGTCCTGCGAATGATTGATTGGTGACTTTCTTTTTTTTTTTTTTTTTTTTTTGCAGACCCTTCGCAGGCATTGCAGATTTTTTGCATGGGTTGATCCAGATTACCCTGAGCGTGCTAAGAATGTTATCAATGCTCTCTTAAGAAAAATTGATGGGCTGGAGAAGGCGAACAAAGAGTTGGTGAGAAGGAAGAATGTTATGCACTTGGGTAGGGCTTTTGTTTGGGGGATAGCTATTGCCACTGTAGGCATACCTTTATTTGCATCCTTCATGGCCATGAAGAAAAAATGAAGACGGTGATGGGTTTGTGTAGGGTTGAGATGAGTGAACTGTTTAAGATTAATGTTTGTAATTTTATGGTTAGTTTGAGTGTGGTGATGAAAACAAAAATAGTGAACCTTTTGAGACTTTGAGACTTTTATTTGTAATATTTTGGTTAATTAAAATGGAAAAAAAATGCTCACTATCCATTTTAAGCATTCATTTTGTTAAGTTTATTGAAATATATATAATTGACCTCCAAATTAAGGTACAACCAAACATGGAAACTAACTATGGACAATAATATTTTGCATTTACAAAAAGGTATTGTATTGTGAATTTGTTATATAAATTAATTTGGCTAAGTATGTAAACTTGACAAAGCATAATATTAATAGGGATAACATAATTAATTGGTCAAAATTAGCTAAGCATAAACATTCATTTTTAATTACATATTAAAGCAAATGTTTTTGCCAGACATTGTATGACACATGATTCTGTTTTGAAACTAAAATACTAAATTAGTATCAACACAAAATCACAAAATGAATAAAAACTGACTAAAGTGTTTGCCATGTACTAAACATGCCACCATTAGGTGTAGCTGCTTTTCCCAAAAAATAAAAATAACTGCCTTCACTTTACATAATAGCACGGTAAAATCTTTATCCTAAATGCACATATGTGCATATGTTTAACAAAATAATCAAAAATTCCTTCCATTCCATGGTGGTTGTTTCCTTCAGTGCCTCACTGTACACTTGTACCTCCACTTGTCTGGCTTAACTGAGTTAAAGTACTTTGTTGTGTTGGTTGTGCACTAGCAAATTAGCTTGGCTGAGACCTAACTTCATTAGTTTGTTGCATCTAAGACAAAGTACATTTTGCATTTAAATTCAACTCACATACATAGTTACTATTAAATGTAATCCAACTAAAATATAATTTTTTGTTGGTAGTGAGTAAATGTACCTAAATGTTTGGAGTATTTTTATTCAATTTGTGTGATCATTTGTTGTGACCTATTTGTCCACAATGAGTGCACCTAACTTTCATCGTTCCTTTCTTCTACAGCTTATTGGCAGATGCAGCTTGATCTATTTCATTCTGCACTCTTTTTCCCTTCAGCTTGTTTGTAGATGCAGCTTGCTCTCTTTCTTCTACCTCCTTTCTTCTTGCTTTTGGTTTTCTCCCTCTTTTCTTCAAGATAATTGGTGGAGGGGTGATAATGTTTCTTCCATCAGCTTTAGGCCATAAATCAGGCCCATTTGTCGGCTCAATGGTATGGCTGTATACTTTTAAGCCAGTTGATACATGATAGCATGCATCAACATACTTATCAGGATCCTCATTTTGGCCATATATGCAAACAATGGCATGGGGACAGGGGATGCCCGTTAAATCCCATCTCTTACAACTGCATGTCTTCTTCTCCAAATCAACTACAAATTGAAGTCCCTTGCCATGCACTTGTATCCTAGGTGATCCAGCAAAAGTAGGGAAATAATCTCCAGATTGGTCTTTGATCTTCTCTAGCTTTTTTTGGATTTTAGGGCATAACAGTGTTTGAACCTTTGTCATTTCTTGCTTTTTCTTTGCTATCCTTCTCATTAGTTGGTTCCTAATCATTTCTAACATGGTGATTATGGGTCTTGATCTTGCATCCAAAATATATTTGTTAAAGCACTCACACATATTGTTGAGTAGGATATCACACTTAGCATCTATTTTAAAACAAGCCCTACTCCAATTTTCACAAGGTCTACTTCTCAACCATTCTCTACACTCTATTGATTTCTTTTCAACTTCAGTAAGGCAATCATCTAACCACTTGGGGTAAGTTGCCCTAGCACATGCCCATAATAGGTCTTTATACTCTTTACCTCTAAAAATAGATCTCATGTTGGTCCAGAGGTGCCTAACACACATTCTATGTTCAGAGTTGGGAAACATGTGTGAAATAACATTAATCAAACCCTACAAAGAGAAAATAATCTCTTATAAAATAATCTTATATGCATTCATATATATTCATACATTATATAAAACAAGAATAAAATCCAGCAATATAAACAAAGATTAGGGGATACCTTTTGTCTATCTGACATAAAGGTCCATTGATTAGAGTTATAGATATGAAGATCTTCCTTTAGGTTGCTCATAAACCAGCCCCAAGTTTCTTTGTTTTCTGTCTTCACCACAGCATAGGCAATAGGATAGATACAGTCATTAGGATCTATACCTACTGCTGCTAGAAGTTGGCACCCATAAATCCCTTTGAGCCAACAGCCATCTAAACACACTATGGGCCTACAACCATCTTTGAACCCCTCCCTCAATGCAGCAAGGCAAATATAAATCCCATCAAATTCACCTTTTTCTTCTTTGAGTTCAACTGTAGAACCAGGATTGGACCTCAACAACTCTAACTTATAATCATGCAGTTTTCCATACTGTGCAGCTTCATCTCCATTTATTTTTTGAAGGGCCAAATTTCTTGCTCTCCATGCTTTCATTCTCCCTATAGTGAATTTGTAATCCTGCTGTACTCTTGCTATAAATGAAGTAATAAGCCAATTGGGGTTATCTCTAATTTCTTCAATGTAATGACTAGCTATCCATTTAGAGGTGAGGTAGAAATTAGAATACACCTTCCCACATATGTGTTTGAAATTTGCAGACTTGATTTGGAAGTTATCATCATTTGGATCCTTCCAATCCTTCTTGGATGCATATAGTCTCCATTTGCATGTTGGGTTCTTACAAAGTGCCTCAACTCTTAATTTGTCATTTTTATGAAACCAAGTCTGAAATCTATTCTTTATGCACCAATTCCTAACTGCTTCCTTCAACTCTTCTCTATTTTTAAAGATCATACCAACAACAAAGCTAGGATCTTCCATATCCCTCACACTATCAAATTCAGCAAACCTAGGCCCATCTTCACCTTCTGAATCTGATTCAGCGTGCAACTCATCACTAGGTGCATAGTCAGATTCATCTTCCTCCTCTTCATTTCCAATATCCATATGGCTTGCTTGTACCTTTTTACCTGAACCAACAGGTCGTCCCTTGGGTCTTGGATGCGTAGATAGTATATTATTGTCTTCATTATGCATGTTCTCATTTAGCCTCTCTGCAAGGTCCTCATCCATATCTAGTAGATCATAATCCTCATCTGTCATATTATCTTCCATCTGGTCAGGTTGTCCTTCAACTTGGGATGGGACGTCCTCCTCATTATGGGCTGCTTGTGGTTCAGACTGCATATCCATTGTAGCTGCAGGTATATCTGCTTCATGTAATCCTTCATCTTGTAGATTTCCATAATCAGAAAAATCATAGAAAGAGACATGGTCTTTGTTACTAACTGCTTGTGGATCATGATGCATACCCACTTGAGCAACAGGTACATCATCCACTTCAATATCATCTCTGCTTTGCATTCCAATCATTAATCTGTGAGGTGGACAACTCACATACACAGATGAAGTTTCTTTGGGTCTACTTTTACATGATTGAGTTGTGTTTGTGGCAACTTCCTCAACAATCTCCTCTATTACAACTTTGTTTTTACACTGCCCCAAGTTACTTTCTTTTAAAAGTTGCTCCTCACTCAAATGCTCCACATATAGGTCAATCTCACCATAATCAGAGGCATACAATGCCATTTCATAAACATGGGCATCTGTCTCTATTGGTTTCAACCCATCATGGAAATCCTTGGTTGGAAGCCTCCACCAGTACCTCATTAACCCCCTCAATCCTAAATTATGAAGCACATTATCTATAGTTATTCCAGCAATCCTATCAAGATGACAATCCCACATATAGTGTAACTCCCCATTGAAATAACCCCATTCTCCTTTATCTCCATTATAATGCAAATTAATTGTGAAGTGCCCATGTGGATCTGTAAAAACCAGAAAGCATGTATCAATGTCACAGTATATAACTCAATAAACCCACTAACAATCTTTATCAACCTCCAACCCCGTTCATGCAACCAACTCCAAAACTCTAAATTATCAGTCATTATCAATTATTTATAGATTTGAAGTGATTCAATGTCAATATTTTTACATTCAAATAACAAACCCCAAAACCCTCATGCAGAATACACATATCGAAAAAAAATCCTAGAATAGAAGACAAAAAATTTATCTATGGCAATTCAACTCGACAAAGATAAAAAAAAATTAAAACATAAAACATAAAGTATGAATTTTCTTTTCTATTACCTAGATTTTGTGTCCCCATTTCTCAGTCCAGGACCACCACCACCAAGCTTTTGTGTTTTTAACTAACTTTTTATACTTTTTCCCAAATTTTACAGGAGGCGCCAATATTCCCGCCTCAATTTGCAACTTGATGATTATAAAAGGAAGGATTATAGTGGAATTGAAGTGTATTTGAGATGGAGACAAGGGTGAAAGGGAAAGGTGAAAGAGAGAACTGAGAGAGAGAGAGAGAGAGAGAGTATAGGAAATACAAAGACAATCTTAGTTGAAGAAGATTAGAGCGCGTGGTGGGCTGACATGGCTAAGAAATATCCATGGATGGGCAGATGTGGCAAAAAAAAATAATTTAAATAGGTTTAGGGGCTCCACGTCAGCATTCTGTTTATCTTACTAACGGAAAATGAATCGAGGTACTTTAAAGCACACTTTATATTAATGTCAGTGATTTTTAAGTGCTGAATTTGAGTTGAGGGATGACAATGTGCATTAATAAATACTTAAGGGACTAAGGATGTAATTCACTCTATAACTCTTAGATTCAGTGATTTATGTCATTTTTTCTTATTTTGCAATTTTTCGGTAAAATTGCATAGCGATTAGCTGTTACCATTATGTTATGGCTGCGACAACCCCGATGCCATTACGCATGATCGTGACTGCGAAAATAACCGCAACTGTGATTTAAATCTATGGGCAAAACCTTTTTCTCCAAGCTCAGCAAAACAAGTATTGGACAATATGCAATAGATACAAAATCCCAACCCATTTTGTTGATATAAAAGTCCATCAGTGTCGTGATCTTTTTCTCAGAAGACATCAAATACCAAGGATACTTCCTAAACCATAATATCTTCCTCAGACCAACCCCACTTCTTAAAAATATCAATTTTCTTTTCCCACGTTGTTTTGCTCATTGACCTAAATGCAAGGATTGCAACAACAAAGTTCAAACGCAAAGGATTCAACCCTATTCTCTTTACCTCTTTTGTCATCTTAGTCAATTGATCTAAGCTTGTTATTAATGTCCTAGGATGGTATCTAGCTAGCCACAAAATACTTGACTCTAGCAATCCACTTTCTTGCAAAATTTTGATATTAGGTAATACATGGATGTCAAGGTAAAAAAGCATGCGTGGATATCGTTTTATAGCTAAAATAGCATTCTTATCAGAATGAACCAAATTCCTAATGACATTAAAAGCAGGGATTATTCGATTTTCCATGCTACTATGCAAAATCTCAGGGGCAATAGATAAGACTTTAGCAGTGTCTAGGCTTGAAAATCCTTTAGAGTAAAAAACAAAAAAAATTGACTTTGGGAGAAAAGATTTTCTCAGGATTTGCCAAAAGCAATGATGGGAATTTACGGATAACTATTGTAATATGGAAATTTGAGAATCCATGTGCTTTGAAAAAGGCAAGGATATGGTCTAGTTTATGTGGCGTTTTAAAACTGATTTTCTTAGAAGTTAAAAGTGTCGATCTTTCAGATAACCCATAATTCTCAATGAGGTAAAACACCATGTAAGAATTTCCATTATCAATAACACAACTTGAAATGCTTCTCAAAGATGATTATAGAAAAAATGGGCAATTTTGAAAGAAAAAGATTGTACGCGTTGTGAAGTTGTAGAATCACATCTTATTCTTAAATAGAGTAACATTTTGCAAAAAGATGAGTATCACTAACCATTAATGACGCCTAAATTCTTATGCACTGAAACCCAACATAAAACAAAACAACCTTTACCATGGAAGATAAAGTCAAACTTGCAACCATCACGAATAAATTGGGCTTAACTTTTGAATCTCCTATGAGAAATGCAGGTGAGATAGCCATTCATCAGATGTGGACAAGCTTAATGTCACGACCCGCAAGGACGTGACCAAGTGGCTTGTGCGAGATGCCCGCTGGTATGCTTAATGTGGGGTTGTGGCGGGGTGCCGCACGGGTAGTGCCGCTGCGCGTCAACTCTGACCCCGTGACATTTAGCTATGATATGTAGCTAAATTTTGCACTTTCGATTTTTTATTTTGTCTAGGGTTTAGGGTTTTTTTTTTAGAGATTGTTATTACACCATTGGGCCTATCTATATATAGTCAGCCAAAATCAGAGTGTAAATTTCATATTATTTAGGAAATTTGTAATTAATTAGAGTTTCATACTTGTAATTACGATTTTGTTCTTGTAAAATCTAGTATAAGTAGCTTTCTAAAACTCATTATATTTTTTATCACTCGCATTAATAAAATCTATTTTTCTGCACTTGAGATCATTCTTTTAGGATAGACGATGTTTTTCAACCTAATTATTCACCAAATTGACGTTGCTATCTATGTACCCATTCCTAATTGATGATTTCTGCAACTTATATGTCATATTCTTGACATTAAATTGACAACGTTTTAACACCTATATATCCTAAATTAGAAGTTCACCCATGCTATATAGTGGGTTAATTTTAGATTAAATTTATCAATTGATCAAATTAATTGTATTAATGTTATTATATTGCATGTGAGTATGTTAATATAAATATTTGAATTATGACTAATCATTTGGGGGGTAATATAGCTGGCTCTGTGTTTACTTCAAATAAAGTAGCTTCAAGATGTTCAAATGCACCAAAAATGTTTCTTTGCAGTTTACAATGAAGAGTTAGAGAAGAAGCAATTTGTAGTTCCAATATTGTATTCGAAAGAGCCTTAGAAGCAATTTGTAGTTCCAATATTGTATTCGAAAGAGCCTTCATTTCATGGTTTATTAAGTAAAGCTGAAGAGGAGTTTCGCTTTGATCATCCAATGGGCGGTTTGACAATTCCTTGTAGGAAAGATACTTTCCTTCATGTCACTTCCAACATGAAAAGAGCTCAGAGTAAACAGTAGCCAGTTAACCCATCACAACAAATAGTTTTGTAAGGCAAGAATTGCCAATTGAGTGTAAATAGTTTTTTTTTTTTAACAGAATCAAAGGAAATTCTACTAATTAAGAAGTTTTCAATATCAATCTTTGATGCCCTTTTAAAATGTGATTTTTTCAAATATATGGTAGTTTTCTCTGATTTATTTGTTTATTGCTTGTATCTTATATAGAGAAATATATCAACTGGGAATTAAAAGTACGTTAAATTTTAACGAATTGTAAAGTCAAGCTGAAAAAGAGTTTATATAAAAATAATACATAAAACATTTATATAAAAATAATACATAAAACATACTATTTAATCAAATTATATTCATTTCTCATTGAAAAAGAAAATTCATACTTGATACCATAAGACATGAAAAATATAGATACCGTACATAAAAATATATTATAGTTCATCTCAAGAAAGCTATGAAAAGTGACACTCTTAATATTTCATGCTCCATTTTAAAGTAAAAGATTGTTAGAATTACACTGAGATTTTAATCAAATGATCAACTGAAAAATGTTCTCAGTTTTACAATTTTAATTTATACAGGTAAATTTTATATCAGTAGACAATTTTTAGCCCATCAATCTTTTACCAGAAAAAATAAAAAATTGTGTGTGATTTACATTACAAAATTATTCTGATTCATCTTTGCTTCTTCTTCATCAAAATCCATTCAAGTTAGAAGGGATGTTGATATGGAAAAAAAATGACCTACTTGAGCTCAAGGAGACGTGCCCGTAAGGGTCCTCATTCTCCTTTATATTAAGATACTTTCATCTAACTTTCATTCATTATTCTCCAAACTCTTTCAAATCTCTAATTTGGGCATCGGAGCCTTCTCATTGGGATAGCCCCAAGGAGCTCCTAACCTTCTCTTTCTCCTGTTTACAAGATAGATCAGTCATCTAAACTAGTAGATAAAATTTGAGCGTATCATATTGGTGCTATTTGTGGGAAATGATACAAGAAAGTCATGTTCCTAACCTTCATTTTTACCGAAATTAAGATTCAGGTTATAGACAATTTCCAACTCCAATTCATTCATCATTTTCAACAAACAAACTCATCCTCTTATTAACGATACTCGAGAATTCAACAACTAATAAGAACAAATGAAAAGATCAAAAGAGAGAGAGAGAGAGAGAGAGGGTTATACAAGGGAGTAAAATCAACAAAATAGACCAACAATCAACAAAAATTAGAGCAAAAAAAAAATAAAAAAAAATAGCATAGAATCATGAATAGTTTGAAGAGAGAGAAAATGGGTTGCCTAGCTGTTCGCTCATCTCTGGTGGTCATTTGATGACACCTCCACTACTAGTAGATAGCTTGGATGTTGGCGAGTCCAATGACATCAAATCCTACATCCATCCCATCCAAAATACCACTCGTTGCTAGCTTTTGAGGCCATTTTCGGCGTCTATTTCCAATGATATCAGTACCGTTGAGATCTTTTCTTCCCCTGCTATATTTTGATATGTCTTACACAGATAAAGCTTTATCCAACAAGAATGCTAAGGTCTCACAATGAAGAAGTGGAGAAAGTTTTCAAACAGTTGCATATTACAAGCAAAACACAAACTAACTCAGGCAAAGAAGGTGATTCAGTAACGTGGTAAGCCACGCAAATTGAATAATTGAGATGGGTTGACGCGTGCAAAATAAAAGTGTAAGCTACACATCCTTATCTTTACAGCATTTGACAATCCTTCGCGTGAATTGCTTTGAACAGGTAAATCAATCATTTGTCCTTATGGATCTAACATTAATCCTCTCATACTTACTATGCATTTGCCCTAGCATCCAAAAAAGACATTATATGGACTGGGTTTTCTAGAAGTTGGGCAAAAGATAAATTTGTAGATAAAGACCCAGAGAAATTTGATATGCTCATCCACAGAAATCTCTGAAGTAGAGTCATACCATTTTTTTTATGACACTCTGATAAGAACCATAAGAAGTGGAAATAGAATGGTAAGGTGGCAGTGAAGGCTCTTGGAAATCAATCAGGCAAGGGGCATTATAACTAAGGATAGGCAAGCCAGCGAGAAAGAAGATATCTTTTAAGGTTAAAGATGCTGGCCCAAAAGGAAAGATAAAAGAGTTGAGAGGAGACCAAAACCTCAAAGCCGCACAAAGGAAGCTAGACTCCATAGTAAAAGATCAGATGCTTAGAGAAATCAGTTCATAAATCCCAAGTCTTTTCCAAACATCTTCAAATTGGGGAAGTGACCTAGACACCCACTGACACCATTCATCACTAAGCCTTTGCCAAGATTTGATTATTCCAGATGGTTCAGATTGTTTTAACGTACTTCCTAAGAGTAATTCATCAGGATTGTTCACATAAAAAGGAAAGGTAGGAGCTATAGAAGCCTTATGCCTAATCCTAAGGAAGTGACTTTCTTGAGAGTATCTTGGAACAAAATCATCAGAAAAAGGCTGCATGACATAAAAGAAGCATGCAAGTTCATAATGCCATTTAAAAGTTCTAGGTGAATAAACAGAAAGAAATCACTTGAACATGGAGACGAGATGTGTCAGCAATGAGGACTGACAAAATGTGTCAGCAAGGAGGACTAAGGATGGATCATTATGGGCGAATCAAGAAAAGTATTAACATGACATCGAGGAAGGAAAACTTAAAAAATGATGAAAGTCTTAAGAAGAAGCTAGTTCCTTACCTCAGAGGTTGTTTGGTTAGAGTTGGAAGTAGGTTGTTGATTGGAAGCTTCAAGTAATATTTCAGAAATCCATGTAGTAACTACTGCATCTAATTAGTGATTAAATGGCAAATGCAATGATTACCAAAGTAATAACAAGATATTTTAAGAGAGAGAATAAAGGAAAGAAAAAGAGGAAAGAAAGATAGAGAATCAAATCAACATTCCTAACAATTAGAACTAGTGAAAAATCCAATATAACCAAAATTCATCAAAGGCCTTCTAAAAGCCAATTAGCAGCGGTCCAATGCTGGAATACAAAACGTACTTTAGGTTCGCAATATGTCACCACCAAATAGATAATGATATGTTGTTGAGCTAGATCAAGTCACAGATGAATTATTCCCCAAGTGACATAAATCATTATTTTATGACCATCTTCACCAAAATCTTCTTGAAATACAATTCTCTCTCAACTGTTCTCTCCCAACTCTTGAGCATTTCCAAAATCTTGAACAGCACATCGTTATATTTCTTCACCAAGAATGACATGTTTTTGGAAATTTGGATACACATATCTTTATAAATAATTTATCATATGCAAAAAGCTTTTAATAATGCCGTCTTCTTATATGTTGAACTATCAGCTCTTCAATAATGACATAATATAGTTAAACATGTTATCAAACAACCAAGAAAATCATTATGAAAATTGTGCCTCACATGATCATGCCCTATTTTGAGACTGGTGTTACTGTTAGGAATCAAATAAATTCTAATTTCTAATTTCAATGAATGTTTGCAATCGTGCACTAAAAAGGTCTTGATCATCAAAATCACCTTATCATGCAAAATAATGAACCTCTTGTTAAAACCACTAATAAATAAACAAGTACATACCAAATAATTTGATGAGAGTAAACCAAACTTAGGACCATTGCATCAACTGGAACTGTGGTTCTGCAAAAGATGAATAATTATGTTATATTAGTAAATGATTAGCAAGCTGACCTACTATAATTGGCCCCAAAATTGCTTCAACTCTCTCCATTTTCTCAAATTTCACAAAACAACTCTTCAAAAATCAACAGTGGTGAAGCTATGCAAATCAACCGGATGAGACTTTTTGACAGCAAAACCTTCAAAACTGAACAGCGTTGCATAACTCTTTTCTCCAAGCTCAATGAAATAAGTATTGGATGATATGCAATAGATGAAGAATCCCAACCCATTTTGTTTATATAAAAGTCCATCATTGCCGTGATATTTTTCTCGTAAGTCTTCAAACACCAAGGATGCTGCCCAAAAGCCACATTAATCTCTTCCTCAGACCAACCCCACTTCTTAAAAATATCAATTTTCTTTTCCCAAGTTGTTTTGTTCATTGACCTAAATGCATGGAGTGCAACAACAAAGTTCAAATGCAAAGGATTCAACCCCATTCTCTTTGCCTCTTCTACCATCTCAATGAATCGACATGAGCTCGGTACTAATGCCCTAGGATAATATCTAACTAGCCAAGCAACTTGACTCTGGCAATCCACTTTCTTGCAAAATTTTGATATTAGGTAATATATACATGTCAAGGTGATATGGGAAAACTCATTTGTCACACTCAAAACTTTTAAACCAACAAGATAGGGTATGAATAATGAATATTTGCAAAATAAAACCAGTTGTGTCGTCAACGTGTACCTATCATATACAGCCATTAAGTAAGATCATTACCAAGTTTTTGTTTGCCAAAGATCATTATCAATTTATCACCATCATAACAATGATAAAGCCAAGGCTTTATGGCAGTGCATTAATTGTTAATGTAATAGAACAAGACTATTCAGTAAAAGGGTAAATAAATAACAAAGTGGAGTTGATAATTTCCTCTTTTTTTTTTTTTTTTTTTTTGGGCTACAAGAGTTGATAATTATTTGATTATTTGAAAATTTTGGATTTTAACACCTAACAAATAATAAAGTAATTTTTATTGGTCTAATTTAATTTTAAAAAATAATTAGAGGCACTTATTGCCAATGCCATCAACTAACGTATAGTATTTTTTTTTTTTAAAGAAAAAAGTGTTAAACTCAGAATTTCTTTTTATTTATTATATTTTATTGTCGTTCGGCCATTTATATTTTGCAACCAACCAACCAATGGCCGATAAAGATGAACCATTAAAAGTCTCAAAATCTCTGAACATATAACCACTTTAAAGAGAAAAATGCCTAAAAGTTTTCAAACAGTTGCAATGCCATGAAGCATTTTAAAACATTATGTGAAAATTACCTACGGAGGGAAGAACCTAACATGCATACATCCCTCTGACTCAGAACATTACATGGGCCTGTATCAATGTCATCATCCATCATTGATATGTCACTATGTCTACAGAGAGAATAGAAAGCTCATCAAAGTAACTGTTTTCTTGATTCCAACAAATAAGTTAGCCTGCTTGATTATCCAAATGATACAATTGACTTGTGAACTACGATTGTAACCTATCTTTTAACTATTTCCAAGTAGATCCACCAAGCCGAATCACCTCTTCGCCACCATTATCCCTTGGAGGGACCCTTTCGAGGCCAGTGTCCGCTTTATGATCATTCAAGTCACCATACAAATCCCTCAGCTTTGCCAAATTGCTAGATGCAGATGTCCTATCCTTGCTTCCATCCCCATATGGACTAGGATGGCGATCAAATGGTGCAGCACCAGCTTGCATACTTCGACTTCTGCTCCTGCTTCGGCTACGACTCCTACTCCGGCTCCGGCTTCTATGAGAACTACTTTCTCTGTAGTGTCTACTTCCATCACGGCTGCTCCTTTCATAGTCCCTTCTGCTTTCTCTCTCAGAATACTTGGACCTCCGATCATAATCATACCTTCGGTCTCTGTCTCTGTCCCTGTCCCTGTCTCGATCTCTCTCTCTTTCCCGATCTCTATCTCGGCCCCGGTCTCTGTCCCGATCTCTTTCCCTGTCCCGATCTCTTTCTCGATCCCGGTCGCGATCCCGGTCTCTGTCTGAATATTCTTTATCAGAATATTCATGACTCCGGCTACGATGACTGCTGGGAGATCTTCTTGGATCATCACTAATTCTATCATAAGAGGGTGGTGGTAGCGTTCGGCGAACAGGTGAGGAGTCCCTAGTTGATGCACGATGAGGAGCACGCTGACCAAAAGAGACAGAAAGTGCAGCCTTAACAGATGGTGGTCGGCGTGCAGTGTCATCAGATCCATGGCGGATGGAATCCCCCGTTGAACCAGAAGGTTTGGTGGGGAGCTTCATCTTCTCAAGATTTGACACAATCTGCCGCATTACAGGAACAGGAATGCGGGGAAAAAGGGTATCAAAGTAGTACTGTAAGAGCAAAACATATGGCCTTTAATCATTTTTGCCTAAATAAATAAAAAAATAAAATGAAATTAATACAAAGACTAAGAAGTTAGCAGCAAACCTGTCCAAGGAGCAAATCGCGCACATAGACACCCATTGTAGTCTTTCGTTCATTAGAACCCGGCGAGAATTCCTAAAATATGAAATCATCACTACAGATTATTTCAAAATGGAAACCATAAATATTCTGAAATAATACAAATGCATAATTATTTTTCACAAAGTATGTGCCAGGATTAGCTACTCACAAGATGAGCATTTAATAGATGGTTCTTGTGGAACTGAAAGTGCATGATATTAGTTGCATAGAACATGTTAATATTGATACTTGTATCCAATGGAAGGTTTGTATATGAGAGATGGGCGCATTATAGTTGACCACAGGAGCCATGACCTCCTGTTAAGACACTTCTTGGAGGTAAAAAGGTAGATTTTTATTCTCCATTTTGCTTTGACTAGTTTACTTTAGTTGATATATAATAATGAATATAAATCATAGACATGAAAACACGGCTCTCACAGTGACTAGATCATGTCAATTAAATTAGGTTGAGCCATAATGCTGCAAACTATAAACATGATAAAGGTCAACCAAAACCCACTAGCTCTATTAGACATTTACTTCAAACTCATCAACCAGAGCTATGAGTGAGGTAGAGAAGGTACAAGGTGCAAAGAAACAAATGATAGTAGAATCAAGCAAAAAAACTCCAATCAAATCCACAAAGGAGAGAGGAGTGAGGTCTTCACTAGGAATGAAATTTGGACGAGAGCGACTTCCTCAAGTTTTCCCAGAATCTATTGTGTCTGAATGCAGATATCTCTAAAGAGGGTTTTACTTTGGCCAATAGGTGTATAACGTGAAACAAGCAAGAAGAAAGCATCAACCATTCCTATGAGTTTTAGACTCTGATTGAGGTTGCATTGGGAACTTCTGAAGACGTCAAGAAAGGTGCTTGGGCATTGGCTCACAGAGCAAGTGCAAACCAATAAGGTGATGTGAGGGGTTAATTACCTCCCTGGCTTTTGGATGGCCTGGGGAATATTTCACTGGGTATGCCACAATTGAAAGAATTACAACGGAAATGATTCCGCATTAAAAAGTAGAGTTTTAAGATTCAGAAGCCATCCATCCCAACAAAAACTAATGGCTTCCCGAACAATTCTATACAAAGGAAATCTAAATCTTGAATTAAGCAAGATTAGGAGAGAGTACCTCATCATCTTTGATGTATGGCTCAAACCAATTCCACAAAGTCTTCGGATCACCAGCATATCTCAAGTATAGGAATCCAATCTGCAATTAAATTTTAAGGCATCAAACACAGCATCACAAGCTTACATTAAAATGGTGCATATAAACCCTACAATTACAAGTAAATCAAACCAATCAAGCACAAACACATGTGAACGAAGAAGATTAAGGATGTCTGTATATGCAGTTAATGAAATGTGAACCTCTAAAACTTTGATGCCAACAAGAAGCAAGATCCTTATCCTTTAGCTTCAAATAACTGAAACAGTAGCAGCAACTATACCTGGGAGCTACATAAGGGATATAATACTCGTTGTGTTGTTCACACAGTCCCAGACATGTAACAATAGAGAAAAATCTAGGAGTGAGAATCAAAAATGAGACACCTCAAACCTTGGTTTTGCGTATATCTGCTCGGCAAAGCAAGGGCAGTATTATGTGGGAGTGAGAAAGTCTTAGCAACTCAAAGAAACAAGAACACCTCAACCTGGGTTTGTAGAAATCTGCTATGAAAAACAAGGGCATTACCATGTGTGCGTATATGTACTAGAGCATCAAAATAAAGATTTTAAAATGACCAAAATCAAATGTGTTTTGTCCATTACCTCATGAATGACCAAGCTCTTTAATTTTTCAATGGTTCACACTCCAGCAAAATCAGTAAAAATTATTTCAAATTGCACCAAATTCATAAGAATAAACCTGATCTCACAGATTTGCGGTTGATAGAACAAATGAGAAAGCAACATGTCCAATTGAATTTTTTAATCCCTTTTATGCACATCAAGGCAAGCATAAATACTTAAAAAAAAAAAAATACAGAACACTGATAAAGACTGTCATATTAATCCCAAGAAAACCAAAGTATTGATTTAAACATCAATATAGATATCAAAATATTATCAAAATTCTGTGACAGGCTTCCAGCCTGTATAACAGCTTATCACCCGACCCTAGTTCTCAAATATCTATTAAGTGTAAGGCAGACATTACATAAATAATACAGAGAAGAACAAGAAGTAATCATCTATATTCCATTATACAGGATAATACATAAGTAGAAAATTATATATTCAAATTTCAGGATAGTGTAAATGTTTTTGACCAAATAACGGTATATAACGAACTGATGTTCACATTCCCAAAATTTACAATGCATGAACCATGCAAAGACCAGCAGCGTGATAAGGCGACAAGGAAAAGAAACGAAGTTAATGTTCAACAAAGTACTGATTTTCCATAAACCAGAATAATCAAAACTGAAAACAAAAGACAAAAGCAGTTCACATCTAACAAAACCAAATAAAAGTCACTTCCATTCTGAAATTTAAAACAAATGATTCATGGAGATAATGTTAGAATTGCATTTTGCTTTCTACAAACAAAAGAGGGAGGATAAGAAAAGTTTTTGATATCCACATGGATTACTACGCATAAATATTTGTCAGGCAAAAGAAATGGAAATAAAAAGTCAAGACAAGCAATTCAAATTATGCCAGTATTACAACAAAGAAGCAAAATCTGAGGCTAAATTAGGAAAAATATAGTACCCATATTCTACGTGCTCTTTTGAATCCACAGTAAATGAATAAAAAAATAAATAAATAGAAATGAAGTAGAAAAATGGCATAATTACCGCTCGGATATAAGGAGAATCCTTGTGCTTTAGTAGACCATGCATTTGTTTGACAGTAAGTTTCATGGTGAAAAACTTGTACAAGAGACAGAAAGCAGTGGACGGACCACGGCAGTTTCCGGTCATCCATGGCTCCACATGGTCAACTTGGTTATATATTTCATCTATCACTTCATGGTATGTCTTTAACCGATAAAGCTCCTTGAAGTAATCCGAAGACAGAATATTCATACAAAGAACTTTCTCTAGTAGGGAATCAATAGGCTTCCCACTTGTCTGTATCTCCATAACTGATTATCAAAATAACTTCTTAACAATCCAAATTAAGAATATGCGTTTTAGTTATCGTGCAATAACAGTTTAATCAGAATATCAAAATCCCATTCCTACATCAAGAAATAGTCAAAATTAACGAATTTAGCACAAACAATGAATAAAAAGAATCAGAATTTGAAAACAAGAATCAGAAATTAAAGGATATCAAAAAGTGTTAGCTTTACATTTAGTTTGCTCAAAAACCCATGAAATTTAAACAAAAACAAGGACAGTAAATGCCTAGTTTCATCTTAAAAACTGAAAATTGACTAAATACAAAGACCCAGAAAATCAAAAACCCCAAGCAAGATTCAAAGTTCACCATGAATCAATCAATTTTAATATTACAAAACCCTAAAATGCAGCAAAATAAGAAAGGAAAATACCTAGAGAAAGCGGGAGAGAAAGAGAGATTCAAATGGAATCAGAAACAGAGGAACCTATAGAATCAGAATCTGGGTGAAGCTTGGTGGGTTTGGGTTGTTCTTCAAAGCTTTCGGCGAAATCAATCGCTCAAACAAAAACCTAATTTGCGAATAAGAGCGCCTAGTTAAAAAAGGTGTTTTGTTGCCCTTTGCTTCGTCTCTTGTTATTTTTTTATTTTCTAATTCCAATCTAATAATCCGAAAAAAAAAAAAAAAAAGGGCCAACGTGTCCAAAGAAGCCCATTCATTTGGCCCAAAAAAGATTTTCATGGAGTTTTTTCTAGAGAAAATTACGTGATGTATTCTTTTTTTTTTTAATTTCTTTATTTTTATTCGATGACTTTTGATAGCTTTTCTTTAGTTTTTTAATATGCTTTTTGTGTTTTTATGTTTATTTTTTATCTTTTCTTTTTAAACTTTGAACTAAACATATTTTTTAGATATATTTTTTAAATCAACATAAATATCATATAAATCCACTTTTTTGACATTTTAGAATGAGCCAATTGTGAACTAATGAAAATTGCATAAACTTTTTATTAGTTAGTGATAGATATTGTACCACTTGCTTATTAATTTGCTAAGGAAAATAGGTTAAAATATTATAAAATTGCTTCTAAATAAGCAATTTTGGATAGGTAAATTGAGAAAAGTAATTGAGAATTTATGTTTAAATTTATTTATTTATTTTTAGTAGTGTTAATTATTCTTAAAATGTTAAAAAAAGATATTTAAAATGCTAAAAAAAAGATATTTAGTAAAATTGAAAATTTATTCGTACTTTTCAATCGTGAGAACAATTTTAGATTCATTAAACCAAATTTTATTAGTACCTTTTTTAGTATATACTCATTATATACTGTTTACTATGAATCCTAAAAATTATTTGTTATTTTTTTTTAGTATTTTTTTATTTAATATATAATTGATGTTGTCACGCCCCGATCCCGAGGGCACGTGACTGGCACTAGGACACGGGACATGCACGTGGCTACCAGTGCCCGTAGTAAGCCTAACCCAAACCACAAGACAATAAGCCCACAACACACAACTGAAAAGCCCAACTGGGAATGGGCTATGGGCCCAAATAAGGTAAGCAGAACCAAAAGAAATCACAACACAACACAATATCAAATTGGCCCAACATCACTTAATCCATATATTCCAGAAAGAAATAAATTACAGAAAGGTTCTGCTTAAACTACAACTCTTTAAAATACATAACTGAAATAATACACAAAACTCAATTACAAAGTGTAACATTGCAAAGTTCTAGAGTTACAATTACAAATGTACTTCTATTATATACATTCTTAATATCTCATGAATACAAATCACTGCCGAGGGGAAATTGGCAGTCTACTCAATTACAATTCCTTCCCAGCTCATTCTCTGACCTGAAAGCAACAAGATGAACAGGAATGAGCATTCGACTCAGTGAATGATACCAGCTAATATATTAAACTGGTACCTTATAGAGAGAATTCACATGCTATGCATTATGCCACACGCTATGCATTATGCCACACAATCAGACAAATCATCCAATCAAGCAAGGATAGGGAATGGTCCACAGTACCACACTAATACTCAATACTCAACATGGGGAGCCGATCCCCCTACTCTGGCTCTCTGAATCCAAATAATCTGTCTCTTATATCCAAGGGGCCCGGCCGTCACTGGTCTGTACCACGCAGTCCTGACCCGACTGATAGCAGCCCTAGCGATGAGCAGGTCCGGCCGGCATCCATCAATCATAGCTCATCTTCTGAATCTCATCATAATCCAAATCATAACCATAATAAATCCATAACCCTAGGTGGTACTGTATCCTCCCGACCTCCATCCATCAATCACAACCATAGTATGGCACAGAATACAAAATATCAGTTAATCATTCACAGTCAAATGTTACGTGCTTATATATGTAGTAGTAGTGCATAATATACATATATATACACACAACAATGCATATGAAATGAAAACATGATAATATATCAGTGAGTATCACTCACCTAACTGTCGACGCTTCCGACCGGCTTCCCTCAGAAGAGTAGCCTTGGAACCAGGAAGACGCCAGACACCGACACCTCGCAACAGAGAATAGGAACATGATAAGAATTACTCTCAACCCCATAACAGACTTGTAATATTCCAACCCGATATAGGATATATGCACAGTATACGAGTGAAGATACCCATTTAGCATCGTAATACGTGGCCAAATTGAAAATGAATATTTTCAATATTCAAATGATTTGAATATAAACGTTTTAAAATAATAATTTTATATGAAAATATTTTCTTTTATTGTTATATTTATATTGATATTTAAAATTATTGAAATTTATAAACTTCCATTTGAATATTGATATTGATATTGATATTTTTATTATTATTATATTGATATTAATGAGCTAAACTTATATTGATATTTGATATATGATTTATAAATATTGTTATATGGGTATTCAAAATAGTAGAAAATTATTTCAAATTTAAAATTGATATTTGAAAGGAGATTGATTTATTATATTATTATGTTAATATTTTTTTTAGAGAATATTTTATTAAATGAATTATTGATTTATTATTTACTAAATTGATAAAATTTTAAATTAAAGAAATTGGAATTTTATTATAAAATATGGAAAATTTTGTAATTAATATTTGAAGTTATATATTATAATTTTTATATTATAGTTAATGGATAATATGATGAAATTAATGAAATTAATAATTTTGGTTAAAATTATTGTTTTAGAATTTATATGACAAACATTATTATTAGTGTTGTTATTATTATTATTGAATTTATTAAAGTTAGTATATATTTATATATATATAAAAAAAAAAAAAGAAGAAGAAGTCGGCAGCCCAAAATTGGGCAGTAGAATAAATAGAACAGAGAAGAAGAAATAGAAGCAGAGGGAAACAGAGGAAACGGACAGAGGGCAGAGAGAGAGAGCGCGCACAAGGGACTGCATGTTGGACCGCCTCCCTCCGGCCACCGCCGACCGACACGCGCCGCACTAGGAGGAAGGACGCCCGCCGCCCCGTCGACCGGTAGAGGCCTGTCGCCTGCAGCCACCGAACGGCGGCGCACGCTCCCTCCAAAGCTTCGCCGGCCGAAACTTCTAGGCCATTTTCCGACAACTTTTCGATCTCCATTTTTAACGAAATTGGTATGGTTGAATCCCTTGTGATTCCAGCTTCGATTTGGTATATTGTTTGCTAATTTTAGATAATCTTTTTATTGATTGGAATCCGGCGACATCAACGGTTGCCGACGCCGTTTCTACCTGTTTTCCAGCGGACTACAGTAAATGAAAGTTATATTCAGCCTCCTCACATCACAAGCTAACCGATGATATCCTCGGATCGTGATTTGGTCATCGTTGGAATTTTCCGGCGACCGGATTCCGGCGACCTCTGAAATCGACAAATTCGGACAGAAGCTTCGGCTCATTAAACCGAGCCATATGGTATAAATCTCGATTTCCAATTATGTATAGATAGTGAATTATGATTTTATTTGTAAGAATTTAGGTAAATAGTTTATTGAATTAAGTGGTGAAATGAGATAATTGAATTGAATTAATTGTTATTTATATGATTATGGAGTATTATTGGTGATTAAATTGGTAGATTGAAGTGAAATGTTGATATTAGAATTGATTTAATTGAATTGAATTATTTGGAAGAATGAAGTGAGATGTAGATATTGGTATTGATTGGATTAAATTAGTGGTTATTAGCTTGATAATGAGGAATGAAGTGGGCGGATGGGATTAGTGTATTGAAGGTCCAGGTTGGACCATTTGATTGTGAAATCGTGGATAATTTGAATTTATGGAAATGTTGCTGGAAATTGCTTAATCGATTTTACTTGAATAACATGAATATTGAAATGTGAAATTGAAAGAAAGGAGAATCATTCTTTTAAGTGAGTTATTGGAAAATAATTAGAGAAATGTTAAGTTTAGTAGTAAGTATAGGTTTAGAATATCTTAATTTTAGAATGCTAAGTTGTGAATAAGATAGAAATGTTAATGACCTAAGCTAAATTAAATAATGTGATAATGAGGAAGTGATTAATATATGGTTGAAATGCATGTGTAGAGTCTAATAACAAGGACAAGGATATTGGGTAAAGTGCGAGAAGCACTAATTGTATCAGAGTCAAATGTACATAGGAGCAAAGGAGTCCACGGTGAGTACTTAATAATATAATATGTTTCCTATTATTTGCTTGAAACTTTATTGCTAAAAGTATGCCAACTCCTTTATAAGTTGAATTGCTCATTGATATTGAACCATATGTTATAATACTCCTTGATTCATAGCTAAGCTTGAATTGTATATTGAAACTTCTTGATTTCTTGATAACCTTAAATTGCTTATTGAATATTGAACCTTTGATATGATACTTTCTTGATTATTAAGCCCAAGTGAGTCAAACATTCCTTTATGGCACTTGGCCAAATGAGTCTATATTGTTTGATCTTATAATATGATTAATAATGAGAACCCAATTGATATTATATATTATCCATTGTAATATTACATTTCTTGTGCTTTAAGTATAAGCCTAAATGTTGGATCACTTTCCTAATTGAAATGCATTGCAATTCTTTGACATGCATGATCTACTTTACCAATTATTGAATTAAATATCCCTTATGGCACTTGGCCAAATGAGCCTTATTGCTTCATTTCCTAACATGATCAATGATGGGAATTTTGATTATTTATTGATATATTATCCATTGAAGTATTTCATGGATGGAAAGGAAAAATGTTTTAATGATATCGTGGTAAGCAGAATACCCCTCTGATGTGGGGCAATACATCAGCCTTGTGCACAATGGAAATGAACCTACGGATAGGGTAAAGAGTATCCGAACCCTAGCTGGGAAGGGTTTATGGCTCCCAGTACGTGCGACCCGATCAGTTGTACGTGTGACTGATATGGGAGTGAGCAAGGCATAAGCCGCCACTCGAATGATAATGATAATGTGGGAAACACACCATTTCCATAAAAGGAAATATTCTGCTAAAAATGTAATATTTACTGTATATGGAAAACTATTTTTATAAGAGTAACTTGTGACCCGTTTTACCTCTTTGCTATAAAAATATTATCATTAAAGCACCTACCATTTGTTTATTTTATATAGTATTATTTTGTACTCACTGAGCTCTGTCTCATATTTTAGTAGTTTAAACTTTTCAGGTACAGTCAATGAGTTAGCAAAGTAAAAAGTCCCAAGCCCATCCTTCGCTTGGAAACTGTTTTGATAAGTTTCGGTGTTGTAAGTAGAGCTCCATGGTTATTGAAAGTTATAAGGTCTATATGTAACATGAATGGTTATTAATGGGTTAGCATTAATATGTTAAAGGATGTTTTTATAATATGATTTGTATCACAACCGTTATTGTAATTATATATGAACTATTGAACGTTAAGTTAATGACATGAAATGAAACTTTAAAGGTTTTACAAGTTATATGTGTAAATGATATGCTAAGTGGAAATGATAGCAAGTAATGGGTATTAAGGAAATGTGATTAGGCTACGGTCTTGGGATACGGTTCAATGTAATGAATGTCAATTGTTTATGAGTGGAATGGGTTCTACGGGTTTTGGTGCCCTTACAGCTACCCATGCCCTAGGACCGTTGCGGCTCAAAGATGGGTCGTGACAAGACTCGACAACCTAACAAATATTTTAAGAACCACTAAACATAGATTAACTCATATACCAACTGAAATACAAGGGTTCCGGGTTCACCTTCACAAATTCTAAACATACAGACGTCGAGAATCGTGCCAGAACATCGAAACAGAACCACTGAACCTCTCCACGCGCCGGCACCACGCGCCGCCGCCGGTGGTGGCGGATCAGGGAAAACTCCACACCAGCAGGTTCACCTCAACCCCAGGAGTCCAAAAATGATCACCACTCGCCGGCACTCGCCCTCCAGCCACCGAAAAATGCCTCCAAAGTCACGGTTTGGTATTTTTCGATCTCCTCCTCCGGTGGTCCTCAGGGGGCAAGGCAGGTATCAAAATGAAGCTCTCATCTCCAGGAGTAAAACGGCACTAAGATCGCCGGATTCCGCTACCGGAATCGGCCGAAAAATGGAGTTGAAGTTGCGGTGGCCGGCGGTACTTCTCTCCTCGCGTACACCGCCGTGCCGCCGCCGATCACCGAGCTGCCACCTCCCTCGAGGTCACCGGTCCTCCTTCTACCTAGCGGTGGTGGCGGTGCTTGCCACCGCCTGCCGGAGCACCTCCAACACCCACTCTCTCTCTCTCGACCTCTCCCTTTCTCTCTCCTCTCTCCTGCTCGTTTCCCGCTTCTGCTTCCTTCCCAAAACTCACTGTTTTGCCTCCAATTAACCAATCACCAGCCTTCCATTTCTTCTTCTTTTTACTTAAAATAGATTATGTTTATATATATATACTAACCATATAATATACATATAATACTATATATATATCCTATATATATATACAAAATAATAACAATAATAATAATACTGATAATAACAATAATAATAGTGATGATAATAATAATAATAATAATAATAATAATAATAAGAATAAGAATAATAATAATAATACCACCAATAATCATAATAATGAAAATGATAGTAATAATAATAATAATTAACAATAATTCATAATTTACATATTAATAATAATTTACAACATATACTCATGAATATATATCAATAACATTATTAACAATAATTATAGTAATTATAACGAAAATCCAAATATCCAACAAAATACTATAATTAAACTTATAATATAATTAATACCTTTATTAATACTCAAATATTAAAATATAATCCAAAATACCATTCTCCAAAAATCCACATTAACATAATCATAATAATATAATATTGTAATATTGTATCAAAATTGCCATAATAATACGTATTCAAATATTATGAATATTTATAATTTAATAAAATATAATTCTAATTCTTACTTTAATAAGGAAAATAATAAAATAATATGTTTCCGTACGAAAATAGAATTTTATAAAATAATTGAAAATTCGGGGTATTTCAGATATATTCCTTTTATATACTTATATTCATGTAATATTCAATATCCAAAATTTTTTGAAAATATATATCAAATTAAAAGAGCCAATAAATTATAGGAATAAACTTATATTTATATTATTGAATTTGTTTATATTATAATCTTAATTTTGATGATGATTCTCACTATAATAAAAAAAAGATGATGATTATGTTTCTTCAAAGAAGAAAAAAGTTAAGGTTGTTAAGTTTTTCAAGGAAAATGAAAACATATAGTTATAGTATATATTTAAAATATACCTATAATATACTCACTATATACATAAAATATACCTAAAATATACTTGTTATATACTATATACTGTGACTTCTGAATTCTATTTATTATTTTTCTTTTTTTTTTTATATCATAACTTTTCAATTTACACAATAAAAGTGAATAATTTTTTTTTTCATTTTGAGTATATGTTTGGTCTATTTTGTTTTTATTTTTGCTTTTTTATTGTACATTAGAATAATTAGAAATTATGTTAATTGAAAATTATCTAATTAATCACCACATATTAAAGATTCAAGTTTTGAAAAATATCCATTTGAACATGTGTTAATTGGACATAACTCTAGTTACACATGTTGATTTGCACATTAGAATAATTGAAAATTATGTTAATTAAAAACTATATAATTAATGACCACATGTCAAAGATTTAAACTTTGAAAAATACACATTTTAACATGTGTCAATTAGTGGCATAACTCTAATTACACTTGTTACTAATTATTTAATTCATCGCCTGTGAACTCTCAATTTTACACTTTCATCATCTAACAGCAGCCTTAGCACTTGCTGAATTTAACACGTTACACGGAGCTATTACGGTGGTCCCGCTAACTGGTTAGTGGGCAGGGGTTCGAAGGTAGCGCCCCCAAAAGAAATTTTTTTAGATTTCAATTACATTGCCACCAGACATCCAAATCTCTCAAACTCCATACCAATAACCAATCTAAAAAAAAAAAAAAAAAACTCGAATAACATGCTAGGTGACACATGGCTGCTGCAAAACAGGAGTGTGGCGTTGCGTCAAACCTGTGTGGCGCCACATGCCTTGTTTGCGGCATGCCGCAAATGTCTGATGAGGCGCCGCACAAGTTTGGTGCGGCGTTGCACCAGGTTCTCCGAGCTTCTGACCCCTATGGGCCCTACCTGAACAGAAAATTACCTTTTTACTCCTTTTAGTTCAATATTCATCTATTTCTAACCCTACCCCTCATGGTATTTTCACATTTTCATTACCTAAACTACCGTCAACCCCATTTGCCTATAAATAGGCTTCCCATTCCCTCATTTCTCTTCACCCCTTGAATTTGAATAGATTGTTATCCTCAAATTCCTCTCTTTTTCTCCCTCCAATCATTCTGTAATTAATTAATTAATCTTTTTAATTAATTAATTACCTCACCCTAACTAAGTTAATTAATCTTTTTAATTAACTAAAACTCTTTTTTAATTAATCACTCAATTAATCACTCTTTTTTTTCAAAAATCATTCATTTTTCCAAAATCAAATTAATCATTTTTCTCAATTCACTTTTCATCCAAATTAATTAATTAATCTTTTTAATTAATTAATCCATCCATCCCTTTCATCATATTAATTAGTTAATCATTTTAATTAATTAATCTTCTAACCCATTTAATCACCCGGTCCCAATAAAACGGAATTTCGGTCCGGTAAAACCCTTTGCCTGTCAAAAGTCAAGGTATCAGCCTTTTTCCTTTACTCTCAAAACTCTCAAACCAAAAGCAATATGATCAACTTCTAAACCCCTCAACTTAATCGTGGAACGAACTACGTGGGTTTTGATCTTCATTCAATAAAGTACGTAGGCACGTTTGGAATCTAAATCTAAACCTCAAATCCAAATCTGAATCAATCCCCTTTTCCCTTTTTTTTTTAATTAATTTGTAGATGTTTTATTTTCACCATGCATTCATATTATATCATATTCATGTATTTTCTTTAATATCATCTTATAAATGTCATTCATGAAATCCAATTTTCAAGTCAAATTAAACTTAAGAGCCAAATTTTGATTATTTCTCCGAGCTTTTAACCACTATGGGCCCCACCTGTACAGAAAATGATATTTTTACCCCTTTCAGTTAAATTTTCAGTCATTTCTAGCCTTACTCCTCATGGTCTTTTCACATTTTCATTACCTAAATTACTATCAACCCCATTTGCCTATAAATAGGCTCTCCATTTCCTCATTTCTTTTCACTCCTTTAATTTGAGTAAATTACTATCCTCAAATTCTTCTCTTTTTCTCCCTTCAATCACTCTCTAATTAATTAATTAATTACCTTACCCTAACCAAGTTAATTAATCTTTTTAATTAACTAAAACTTTTTTTAATTAATCACTCTCTTTTTTTCAAAAATCATTCCTTTTTCCAAAATCAAATAAATTATTTTTCTCAATCCACTTTTCATCCAAATTAATTAATTAATCTTTTTAATTAATTAATTCATCCATCCCTTTCATCATATTAATTAATTAATCATTTTAGTTAATTAATCTTCTAATGCATCTAATCACCCAGTCCCGATAAAACGAAACTTCTGTCTGATAAAATCTTTTGCCCACCAAAAGTCAAGGTACCATTCTTTTTCCTTCACTCTCAAAACACCCAAACCAAAATCAATCTGATTAACTTTTAAACTCCTCCACTTAATCATGGAACGAATTACGTGGGTTTTGATCCCCATTCAATGGAGTACGTAGTCACGTTTAGAATCTACATCCAAACCTCAAATCCAAATCTCAATCAATCCTCTTTCCCCTTTTTTTTTCTAATTAATTTGTGAATGTTTTATTTTCACCATGCATTCATATTATGCCATATTCATATATATTTTTTTAATATTATCTTATAAATGTCGTTCATGAAATCTAATTTTTAAGTCAAATTAAACTTAAAAGTTAAATTTTGATTATTTAAAACTAAAAATCTAGTCCCCGAACTCAACCTGATTCGAGACTAGTAATTTTATACATTGGCAATTTAAAGTGAAAAATTAATAAATTAGAGTCAAGTTGGTTTTTTTCTTAACTTTTCCATTTAAAAATAAATTAAGATGACAACTTTTAAAATCATTTTTAAAATCAATCAAATCCAAACTCGAGAATTTCATCGTGAGTCTAAACCCAAATGAGCATCTCGGTTCCCTCTAGCGGGACTGAGTTTGTGCTCAGGCGAGACCTCACATCATCATATGTCAAAAATTCAAGTTTTGAAAAATATGTTATACATGTTACATAATTTTTGCATTACTCAATTGATATGAATTTTACAACACTAACAATTTATATTTATTAGGTTGTTTTTTGATTAATCAGAGGTTGATTTGTTATTGATTTTAGGTTAATTGTTATTTGATAATAGGTTAATTGCAGATTCACTGTTGGTTTTTACATAGTTTAGCATTAGTATTACTAAAATACTAATTATTTTTGTTGGATCATAGGTTTATTTATAGTTAATTACAAGTTGATTGTTGTTTTATTTCTATATCTGTATAGAGGAAGGAAAAAAATAGAATTTAAATCATAATATGTAAAAGTGAGTAAGAATTGTGAGTAAGAATTGTATTATCATATACTTCACACATATTTAAAATATACCTATCATATACTGTTTACTGTGTATTATTAAAAATGTTTCTTTTTTTTATAAATTAAAATACAATATTAACATTTTTTGAGATAATTTTCAACTTATAAATTTTTATTGTGTTAATACTGAAACTAAAACTAATTTTCTTTTTCACATTTCAATTTTAATTTTTTAATTTTTTTCCTTTTTTTCAATTTTATTCTTCAATTTACAAAACAAATTCTCACACAATTTAAAATCATATAAAAGATAAAAAAAATATTCAAATCAATAAACAAAATTTAAATTCAAAATCTTATGAAATTTTATTTCTTTGAACAATAACTAAAATATTTCAACAAAAATATTCATTCAATTATTTTAAATATCTATTTTTTTACTTATATTTTAAGTTGAAAATTTTTGAATTATTTAAAATTATTTAATTTTCAAGTTATAATTTATCTTTTAAATTAACAATATTGATTTGATATAAAATGAATAAGTGAGAATGAAACTGATTTTTTTTAATTTTTAATTTTTATAGTATTTTTTACCAATCAAGGACAATTTTGAAAAAAAATAAGGACAAATATAAATTCAACTCATTAAAGAAGATACATAAATACATATTATAATCAAACCAAATAGTTTTATGCATATTTTATTGGAAAGTAACAAACAATATATGTTTTCTACACATATTTTGATGAAGAAAACAAAAAAGTTAAAATAAAGAGTGGGAAGGTATTTTGATAAGTTTTTAAAAAGTGAGGTATATTTATAAAGTAGCTTAGTTTCTTAGGCAATTGTGTAAAAATCTCTTTTTTCTATAGCACCCCTATATTGGGCAATTTATATTTTATATCATAGACCTGAACCCATGGTTTTAAATAATGTATCGACCGTTTCATCTGGATTTTTAAAGGGTAAGATACGTTATTTATCTATTACACTTATACTAATACGAATTAGTTGTGAATTAGTAATGAATCACCTAATACACACTAATACGATCGTTATTTAGCGATAGGGGAGTGACGTATCAATAAAAAATATTATTATTATATTTTTAATTTTTATTTTATTAATGTAAATTATTATTATATTTTTTTTACATTATTTATATTTCAATATATTTAGAACATTATTAATAATTTTTACAAAATTTATTTTTTTGTATAAATTTTTTATTTGTAGGTATAAATTATAGATTGAATTTTACAATTTGACTGTTTTTTGTCTTTATATATTTATTTTCAAAATTTTAAATAGTTTTGTATAAAATCTAAATGAATTTAATAACAAACAAGACAATTCAGATTCTCCTTAATACTCTTTTTGATAGTGATTAATTAATATTATAGTGTATTTATTTTTTTTAATTTTGCTTTATTTACATGGAATATGAAGGGTTTTTTTTATCACCTTATTCATATTGAATAAAGTGATTTTTTTCCATCATGAATTAATAAAATAAGACTAATTTATTATTATTAGTTATGTAATTTGAATTTAATTTGTTGTTATTATTTATGTAATTTGATTATTATATGCATAATTATACTTATTTAAGTGTTAATTAATTTAATATATTATATTTTGGATGTTACATTCAATTTCTTGTTAAATTATATCAATTTGCTAATCAGTTTTGAAAATTCATGGTAGCGGTGGCTGATTCAGTCCAGTTTATTTCGATTCCGATACCGATACGATATGTAAAACTGTTACTTAAAACCTTGCCTGGACTATGTAGCACCATGGTCCCAGGTCAAAACACGCTGTTTCATTTAAAAAAAAAATAATGTTAATATAGGCAATTTATATCATAGACAAGGAACAATGTGGCACCATGGTCCAAGGTCAAAAAGCACCATTTCATTTTAAAAAAAAAATTGTTAATATAAGGATTTTGAATTGTTTTAAGGAATTCAATCTCTTCTTCTTCAAAATAACGAAACTTGATCTTTTTTTTTTGCTTCTTCTTCTTTGAAATTACTTTGATTTTTTTGTTCTTCTTTTTCTTGAAATTGTTTCTGTCTTGTTCTTCATATTTCTTTGATAATCTTCACTTTTTGTGAGTTTTTATACTGTTCATATGAAGAATTTGAGTTTTTTTTTTTTAGAGTTTGATTGCTTTGTATTTTTAGATTTTTTTTTTGTTAAAAGACACAGATATTGTTTGATAAATAAAATGAATTTTGGATTTTCGAGTTGAAAAGTGTGTATTAGTAGTTAAATATGTTATTATTCTTTATATTTGTTTCTCACTTATTGAGCAGTCCAACATAATATTATTGGAAATTATCTTTTAATCAATCCCCTTACTTTGAATTCTACTCGATCGAGATAATAAAGCTAGTTATTGATTAATAAAAAACTAAAATAAATAATTTAGTATTGATTTATAGTCATGAATCTATCAGTAAAAGATAATGAATATGCATGTGATATATGATTAACTTAAGCATTATATATAATGAATTTGATAGTTATAGGTGATGAGCATAAACTTTAAATCTAATGAATCTCCCAATTATATGTGAAATATTAAATAATGAAAATTTTAAATATGAAGAATGAATGAAATTAAATTATAGAATAATTAAATCATGAATATGACAGTAAAAAATAATGAATCTACATATGATATATGATAAACCTAAACGTCATATCTAATGAATCTGATAGTTATATATGATAAACCAAAACTTTAAATCTGAATATGATAATGAAAAAAAAAATGTGTGTTTTGGACCCAAATTCATAGTGCAAGGTGGATATGAGTCCGTGATATAAGATTCCATAGTGTAAGGTAGATATATGTTCATGATATAAGAACTCCATATTGTAAAAGTAATTTAATTCCAAATATATATTTTTATATAAATAGTATAAATTTTATTTTATGTTTTAGTTAAAATATAAATTATTCCTCTCAAAACATACAATTCTCCATCTAATCTTCCATAAAGCATAGCAAAATATAAAAGAGAGTATATAAGGGGAGGTTTAGTTATGCAATTATCCTTTATTTGATGCATTAATTATATAGGAGAATGAAGGGAATTAAACAAGGGAATAAATAGAAAAGAAAAGAATTTTAATTTATTTTCTCTTGTTTAGGGAGAAATTCTTAGGTAGACTGAGTCTACCACGTCACTCATATACTAACTAATAGAAATATGACACCTTAATTAATAATACCAAATCATCCATAAACTAATTCAAATATAATCCTAATTAGAATAGAATTTGGCTCTATAAATCCTAACAATCTCTCATTTGGAGATTAATTTTTCATTGCTACTCCTTCCACACCAGCTCTAGCCTTCATTCTCATGATGAAAGACCAATTGAAGTTGTACACAACTTCAATTTCTCAATTATAGCAGTCTTAGTCAACATATTTACCAGATTTTAACTTTCTTGAATCTTTTCAAGTGTTGATGCTCCATATTCTAATGCTGATCGGATGAAATGGTACCTGACTTTTAACTATATTCATATATTTATATAAAACCTATAATTATTGTATATCATTAGTCTAATTGTAATATACATACACGACTGTACAACTTATATAATATTTATAGCGTATAAGTACATTTTCTTTAATTTTTAGGTTTTCGTATGAAAATATAACTTAACTTGGATTGAACAATCGAAGTGAACTTAATAATCAAGTTATGTGAATATCATCCTATGATAATCTTAAAAGTCAACTAATAAGATTTCAGACTCATAGTATTTGTTTGAAAAGTTTTATATCATTTAATTAAAAACTTCTCTTAATCTGTATATAATTTTCTACTTAAGTAACAAAAAATAGGTAATTATATCTCTAACGAGGAAAAAGTAAAAAGTCTAAGATAAGTATTGAATATTATAAAATTAGAAATTTCATTTAAATTGTACATTTAACATTTAAAACTCTTTATAATAAGTATCCGATATTACTTATTTATTTAGTTTTTGTTAAAAATAATATTTTTATTTTTTTAATATGTTAGACTTTTAATAATATAGACATTTACATTTTTAAAAAATTAAAAAATTCTTACAAAATTATTAACTTACAATTAATTTAGCAATGTCTTAAAATATCAATACCATATAATCTTTTTTTTATTTATTAAATTATTATTATATGTATTCAATATTATTAATTAAGTTTTATCAATATAAATTTTAAGAAATAAGGAATTAAATTTTAAATTATTTTTATTTTATAAATTAAATTATATTTTAAAATAAATTATAATATAAACGTGCAGATGTTATATATATATATATATATATATATCTTAAAAGTAAATGGGTTTTGCGATCCGCCCTCCTTGCCCCACCACACCCCATAGGACATGGACTGCTGATTAGCGACCATGGCCATTCCAAATTGGATGAGCTAATAGAAGGTAAAAATTTTTACTTTATAAAAGTTAAATGGTGATGGATAATAACTTTTGAAAACATTTAAAAGTCTATTTAAAAAGTATTTAATTATATATTTTTTAAAGTCTATAAAAATAAATAAATATTTAAAAAATTATTAATTTTTATAAATAATAGATTTTTATATATTTTTAATGAATAAAAAACTTCAAAAATTTTCTTTCACTTTCCTAAAGATTTGCATAGACTTTTTTTAATCATCAATGTAACTTGCATCTCAAACTGAAATATATAAAAATATGAGTTTGCTTGTGAAATCATCAGAGCAATGAAACTCTCATTATCCCCACATACAATCAAGTAAAAAATTATTTATCTTTATTTTATTCTATATCATCCATATATTCATTGGCATGCATCATTTGATAATTATATTATATAACTTGTCTTCTAATTTAATAATTGATTATATGGTGAAAATTAATATGTTGAGAATATGATTAAGATTATTATAATAATAGAAGAAATGATAGCACATAGATCAATTAAAATGCTTAAAATAATAAATTAGTTAATACTAGACTTATTCATATGTTATATATAAATTTAAAAAATATTAAATTTTTCAAAACTTTAATTAATCTGATACACAATGATAATTATTGAAAGTATATTATTGTCTATAAAAATTTATTAATGACTATATAAGTCTATTAATATCTATAATTCATAAATTTATAAATTTTATAAAAATTATTAAAAATTTAAGAACTTTACAAAATTCATTTCCTTAAAAAAAAAAAACAACTCTATAAATATTTTAAAAGTCTTAAAAAAAAATTCGTGAAATACGATAAAAAACTGAATATTTAAAACTGGTATCATGCAGAAGAAAAAAAAAAAAAAAAACGAAGCGGAGGTTGAAGAAGATAATAAAAAAGTTTGGATCTTTTTGATAGACATCGATCAAGGCTTATTCTCTCGGTGAAGCCTGTGATCCATTATTTAGAATGTAGCGACTAATCGGTACAGACTTTTCCCAATTTTTTCTTTTATTTTCTGTTTGTTTACAGGGAAAATTCAGTGCATATATGTGTGTGTCTGAGTGTGTGTGATTTTCGTTTTTCGTTATTAAAGAAAAGATTAACAATTTAATAAGAATCGAAAACCCAATCAATACCCTCTTTCAATTCCAACAATTTCTCTTCTGTCAACAGTTAGGGTTTTTATGCTCTGTAAATGCTGTAAAAAGTTTATAAATAAGAAGTTTTTTGTGGGATTTTTGTAAATTTGTGATCTCTATCATTGACGCACCACTTATATGCTTGGTACAAGAAAGTTGGTGGCTTTAGGAATTTTTTGAATATCGCATTTCATGGCTGACTCTTCGAGCCTGGCGTGGCTTTGGGCTATTGAGTACCTAGCAAGGTTCCAGCAGTTAGACCCTTCAATTTTACATGGTATGAGAATATGAACATTTTGTACACATGCATTTTTGTTTTTATGTGTTTTAAAAGCAAATGTTGCCATTTTGATTGATTTTTAATAGCAAGATTTTGAGGGCTTTTTAAGGTTAATTTCTCTCAGATTTGATTGATGAGGCTCCAGAATTATCTGAGGATTTGGGAAAGAGCACAAGAGAAATGGTTGCTTTGAGATGCTTGGAGCAGTTGTTTGGTACTAGTAATGAAGTTGCGAATGATGTTACTTCAGTGACAGAGCCAAAAGATACATTTGACTTCTCAAAGAGTTGCGAAGAGGTGCTCCAGTCCATACTGAAAGAGGTAATTTTGTTTTATTTTTGGCTTTTTTTTTAAATAAAATTTTAGTCATGTAATAATATACTTAGTATAAAATCCTCTTTCTAAATACTTTTTGATGCAAAGTCTTGGATTTCTCTATTCTCAGAGATCAGTAACAGATTTAAAAATGTCCAGAATGGATGTGCTGAAATGGGATGTTCCTCCTTTCATTATGCACAAAAGAGCTTCCATGCCAAAATGTGCTTTAGAACAGGTAATTGGAAATATCTTTACCTGCTCAAGTTCCCTGTCATGCTGAAATGGTAAAAGTAAAAGATTATTGTTCATCATTTACAATCTGTGGTTCTTTTGTTGTTTACAAACAGCTGAAAGATACAATTCTTGAAGGTACCAGTACAGCTTCCTTGATGGAACTTAGTGGGCTGGTGCATAAAAGTGATGGGAATGATAGAACCACTTTGGATTGTGGTTATCATAAGACAGTTACCTGGAGGATTGATAGTAATGGCTCTGACACCCAAATTATGGCACCAGAAGGAGACAACATGTCTTTGCCACTTGGAAATAAGAATGGGACGGTAGAAGGCAATTCACACCACAGAAATTTATTGCCTTTTAAGAGGAACCGAAGTGGTTTGGATAAAGAAAATGTGGCTGGAGATGATCAGGAAGACCAAGGTGGTCTGGAGGACTATGATCTCCATGTAAATGTCAAGAGGTGTAAGCATGATGCCTCCTGTGCTAATAAGTCCTTGGAACAAGTTTTAATTCCTCAGTCTGGTAATGTGTTGGTAGAAGATTCTTCTGAAATGATGGTTAGAGTTACAGAGAAAGGAAGTTGCCATGTAGAAGGAGAATTTCAAGTAGGAGGATTGGGCGAATGCAGGTATTTTGATGATGGTCATGACAAATTTGATCCTGTAGAGAGGCTGGGGAGAAGTCCTGATGCTGATACTAATGGTGAATTCCAGTATGATCAACGTGAGAATAATCATAATGCCAACAAGATGGTGCCAGATACATCTGGAGATGGACGACCCTGCCAATTTATCTTGGTGGATGAAGTCAATAAAGCTGAACCAAGCACATCTAATGTATCCTCTTTGAGAACCCTGCAAAGAGTCTCTGTTGATGTCACCGAAGCTAAAAATGATTGTAGTAATCAAGTGAAATCACCACATGCTGTTTCCACGAGTGAATTTTCTAAGAGGATTACTGTTGGAAAAGAAGCTGGTGGTACAGAGAATCTTTATGAAGAAGACATGTCAACTGATGACGATGACTATCATCACGAGAGGGTTGATGTTGCTATGGAGAAGAGTCATTTCTTGAGCTCTCAATGCACGCTAAGTCATGTTTCTCAGGCAGACTGGACAGAGCTAAATCTTTGTGTAAAATGTAGTAAAGATGGTCAGTTATTGGTTTGTAGTGCTGTTGGTTGTCCATTGGCCGTTCATGAGAAATGTCTGGGTTCCTCACCAAGATTTGATGATAAAGGAAACTTTTACTGCCCATTTTGTGCGTATTCGCATGCTATCTCAGAGTACCTTAAAGCTAAGAAAAAGGCCTCTTTGGCTAGGAAGGAACTAGGTGCATTCATTTGTGCAGGTACTAAGAGATCACATAGAAAAGTGCATGGAAATTTAAAACAGAACAAGGATGGGAATCTTATTCACAAGAAACATGAGAATGGGAACTTGAGAGAGAAAGAATCTGATCAAACAAATGGTAAAACACGTGCATATAAAGTCAATGGCCACCTTAAGAACAGAAGAGGTGACAGGCAGCCAGTGGAGCCTATGATATCATGTCCTGATGTAAATTTAGTGGGTAGAGAAGAAGAGCCAGATGTAACTCATGGGAAAATTTGTATTTCTCCTGGACAAAAGGAGAGTGAAGAGATGGCTCCTGATTGCGCTGACAGACAAGGTCAAGTTTGTGTTGACCCAAAGTGTAATGGTGAGAATGAAATCTCCAAAAACAAAGTGCTTTTCTGTTTGAATGAAGAACATGCTGAGCGAGGAAATCAGAAGGAAGCTCTAGAGCAACAAAGTAGTTTGTTTGAGAAACCTGCCTGTGCCATAAATGTTGATGGAGAAATCTCCCGTAAGGGAAACGGGGAAAGAATAATCTCCAATTACTCCATTAGATTCCGGGGGAAAGGGAGGCAATAGTAAGTGTCTGGTTATTTTTCAATATTCAGTGTTCTCTAGATTACTTTTGTATTTCTTTATTGCTATTTTCAGGAGTAAATAATTCTGTTTTGCATGTTTATTGGCCTTTAGAAAGACCTGAACAAACTAGGTTAACAATTTCTATTCTTTTTTTTTTTCTCTCATCTGTGACTCTGCGTGCATGTGGGTTCATTCCCTATTGAATTATTGAGCCAAGTTCAAGCTTACTAATTAGGCGGTAGCAGAATTTGATTGCTACGATAAATAACTAATGGATGCAAGTTCTATTTTGATGTGCAGTGTATACCCAGCATTGCCTCAGTTGAGGCGAAAGAAAGTTCCATGGACAACTGAGGAGGAAGAGATGCTTAAGGTAAAGAGTTACCACAAGCAGTTATGATCTAGGTTGCACAGAAATGGAAATGCGAAATGAGAAAACGGGAAACGGAAATGTGAAAATGGCAATTTCTAAAAATATAGGACACTATATGTGGGAGAAACATGAAAATATAAAAATATAGGGCTATATTTATAAATATTAATTTATAAATATACAAAAAATACTAAAAATAATAATTTATAAATATATATATTATAATAATAATAATAATAATAATAATTAATAATATTATTATGTATATATAAGGAAAAATAGTCGGGAGATTTTTGTTTAGGGGTTGACTTGGGCGAACTGATTTTTTTCGACTTGGAAACGGGATTTTGTTTATGGAAATGAGTTTTCAATTTTTTCAAATTATGGAAATGTGCCTGAAAAGTTTCGGGCAAGTTTCCGTGAGTTTTCAATAAGGAAATGTTTTTGAAATGTAGAAATGCGACTTCCCGAGAGTTTTTGTGTAACCTAAGTTATGATTTAACCTTCCTTTATAGGTGGTCCATTATGCTACTTCATATAAGAGCAAAAATATATATTATTATTTTAAGCTCATCAGAGTATGTATATGCTTGTGTAAAGAGAGATTTTCTTAGCAGCATATCTGATCTTGGTCACTTGTTAAACACATATCATGGTGTTTTGGTTTTGACTTTCACAGTACCGAAAAAATTCAAAAAGACCTAGTGGTTTGTCTGTTTTTCATGCTGGAGGCTATATATATATATATATATTTTTTGGGTATCAATCCTTTTTACTTTAATATCAAAATTGGTTGATGGTATTAAAATTGCATTTTATGTAGTACCTGTGTGGTGTAAAATACCTCATTACAAATTTTTTTTGTTGATGATGCTTGTATATTCTTAGGAAAGAAAAAACATGCTTACATAATATCTTTTTATGATAAAATTTTAACTTACAATAACAAAGAATTGTTAACATGGCATTGACATCATACCGATGATCATCCATCTAGGTGCCATATGGATAATTTTCAAAAATAATTTTTATTTTGTCACTTCAGTGCCGTATAAAGATGATATTAATGATGTCAACCTAAAAGGTGTTACTAAAATGATGAGTATGAAAAACTTATGTATTGAATTGATAAAAAATAAATAAATAAATAAAAGAGCCCCAAGGGTGGAGAAGTTTTAAACCACAATGTTTTTACAGTCCTACCTTTGAAGTACTTATGCTTCGACATGCTTATTAAATATGCTTCATCATATGTGTCAATTCAACTATTGATTTTTTATTTTTGGTTAATTAACAGACTTGATGTTGCCATTCTTTTTACTCTTACAGGAAGGGGTGCGGAGATTTTCAACTATTGGTGACAGAGCTATTCCATGGAAGAAAATTTTGGAGTATGGTAGTTCAGTATTTTTGAGTGACCGAACTACAGTAGACCTTAAGGATAAATGGAGGAACATATGCAAAGGAAGTCCTAAATGCAAATAGTTTTGTCAGGCTGGTGACCTTGCTTACATAGTCACATGCTCATATTTTGGTCTGCCTCTGATTGACATATTCAGGAACTAATCCTTTAATTCTTGGTTTCTGATGTTGGAGATTACATGAGATAAATCGTATCTAAATTCTCATCAGTAATGAGGAATCTGAGGGATCATTTTGCTTGTATGTTTGGCAGCATTACTCTAGTCAAATCAGACTCAGAAAAATAGCTCTGCTCTTTTGATGGGTCAGTGCTGTGTTATGGTTTTGCTATCTTCATACTGTAATGGGACGTCTTCCTAGGGAAATGGGGATGGTCTTTTCCATGTGATCATGAATATCAAAATTAAGCAGTTTCAAAAGTTTTGGAAGTTGGAGCACATCCTTGTATTCTAGATAGTGACAAATATGATAGATGATGTGGGAAGAGCTGGATTTGTTTCAGCTTTTGCCCTCTAAAACTTTGTAAATGATGTAAATGCCTAGAATATTTTGGTATTTATTTTGGCTGTTTTTTCAGTTTCATATGTAGATGCACTTTGCTGTTTAATGAAAAAGATACATAATTGTGAGAATCTTTCATCTTTGCTTTTATAAAAGAAATCTAGTTCTGAACCATGAAACTGTTCATGTTTGCAAAATATTGTGATCTGCTAAAAAGGTTCTTATGTGTATATTTCGAGATTATTTCATCACCATTAGTACACACATCTTTTGGTTGTCATCATTCTTGTTTTCTCATTCTATCGGCCCCTCGTCTGGATTTAACCAAGAAGGGATTAAAAATGGATGCTCTTTCTTCAAGTTGCCTCAGATCTTCGCGCATGGCTTCTACTGTAGAAGCTTGTTCCAGTGCAAATTGATGGAGCTCGAGCAAAGAAATTTTGTGTCCTTGGTACATCATCTATATGTAGCTATTTTATTTTTAATTATCAGCATTGTCATTGTCATAATTCTTGTTCTTGTTTATAGATTTCTGATACTAATTTGTGAGATTGTTCGTGTCGTTAAATCATGAACATTGATTCAATACATGCATTATTGTTTATTCTTTTCTTTTTCCTATTTCTGTTTCCTTCTTCCCCATCTCCGTTTTCTGGTCAAGTTGATTCTGAAGTACTTTGTGTTTGTCTGCTGATAGGATATGTTTGGCAAGATAATGTTGCAGCACTTTAGAGAATGCAACTAATAGAGCTAGAAGGCAACTAATGGGATAAAGGTGAAGAGTCTCTCGGGAATCAGGTCATGAATGGCAGGACAACATGTGAAATAGGGCTCGTGAAAGTAAAAAATGTTAGGAGGTGGTTTTTGTCCTCTTGAGTTAAAAATTCAACCCTTTGTAGATTCATGTAGAAACACTTGTTTAGAATCCAAGGAAGGGACATAACACACAAGTTAAAGAATTTATTGAAAGCATGCACTTCATTTCATTTGCTTAAGAGCACCCGACAATAGTTTCAGAACCAAAAATCCCACTCACCACCTCCTGACTTTATGTACAAAAAACTCAGATTTTATAAGAATTTAATTTAAATAAATTTAATTTTGTTAATTTTCATATTTAAAAAAGTAGCTAATAAAATTTAATTCTTTTGTTGCAAAAAAGAAATGATTTTAAAATAAATAGAGATCATAGTATTTCTCAAAATTTTAGTTTAGTTAAAAATCAAATTACACAAAAATATATATATCATAATCTCTTAATTTTTTTTTTAATATTATTAGTTATTATTAAATAAATATAAATAATTTAGAAAACAAAACAAATTAAATTCATTATTTATAGAATTGAATTGAATTGAATTTTTTTAAACGAATTTTCCTAAACAAAGCTTATTGTATTCTTAGTCTGATTCAGTAGCCAATTCTTGAATTAAATTACCTGAAAAATAAACCTTATATATTACTAAAAAAATATTTTTTAACCAATGCATTTCTTTTTTTTTTTTTTTTGCCAGATTTTAACCAATGCATTTCAATTCAATAGTATTGTAAATTATGATTATATTTACAATTATAAGATTATGAGTTTGAATTCTACTCTAATGCTAATTAACTAAAATAATAGTATTAGAGTAGTTTCCAAGTATATATAAATATATTTTTATTCCAATCGACGAAACAAACAAATTTAGGAATAAAGAAAATAAATTTTATGATTTTTTATTCTAAAATTTTGATTACTAAAATCAGGAGTAGAACTTGCTTAAAAGAGCAATCACTTGAGCTTTGTAGGTATTTAAAAAAAATAATAAGTCAAGGATTTGAAATAACTAGTGTTAATAAATTAAAATACACTGAATAACGGTCACATGGTCATGAGACTTTTCTCTAACCGTGACAACATTTAAACCAAACTACACTCTTCACTCCCTACATATCCCGCGCCCTTTCCATCCATTTTCTTGCAGTCTTGTCTCTACTCATCACTTCGCTTCACTTCTTCACCAGAAAAAAACTCCAATGGAAAATTGCAGGAAATCTCCATTGAAACCATGGAAAAAAGGTCCAACAAGAGGCAAAGGTGGTCCACAAAATGCTATGTGTGAGTACAGAGGAGTTCGCCAAAGAACTTGGGGGAAATGGGTTGCAGAAATCAGAGAACCAAAGAAAAGAACCAGACTTTGGTTAGGTTCTTTCGCTACTGCGGAAGAAGCTGCATTAGCTTATGATGAAGCTGCAAGAAGATTATATGGACCAGATGCTTATTTAAATCTACCCCATCTTCAACCTTCTGCTGCTTCTTGCTCTGTTAATTCTTTAATTAACAACAACAAGAATTTAAATAATAAATTCAAATGGGTTCCATCCAAGAATTTCATTTCCATGTTTCCTTCCTGTGGGCTACTTAATATTCATGCACAACCTAGTGTTCATGTTATTCATCAAAGGCTTCAAGAATTCAAGAAAAATAATAATAATAATAATAATGGGGCTCTTGGACTTGGCCATGGTCATGGTCAAGGTCAATCCTCCAATAATGTTTCTTGTTCTTCTTCTTCTTTTGATTCAAGAAATGAAGCAGAAACAGTAAAAAGCCCAAAAACCCACATAGAAAATCCTCCATTAATGGAGAAAGAAGTGGAAATTATAACATCAGAGAAACCACAGATTGATTTAAATGAGTTTCTTCAACAATTGGGTATACTTAAAACCGAGAGGCAGCAACAAGAAGGCAATGATGCAATTGAAGAAAGTTGTGCAGTGCAAGAATCTTCATTTAAAGATTATGATGAGGATATTGCTAGTAATAATGATAATATTGGAGCTCTAGCAGATAAGAGTTTCAACTGGGATTCACTGATTGAAATGCACGGAATTGGTGATTATCATCATCATCATCATCAAGGTGCAGAGAAATCAAGTAGTGGCAATTTCCAAATTTATGATGTTCAAGAAGATCAGTTGGCTCCTTTTCCAACTTCCATTTGGAACTTCTAGGAGCAAACTTATCTGATTTTGTTAGAGAGAGAAATACCTTTATAATTACTTAATTATAAACCATAGTTTAGTTTGTTCTAAATGTATTACTGCTGTAATGACAATAGATTTACACTAGAAAGCATTGAACTTTACCATGAGTGAGAGAGAGAGAGATGCTTAGCTATAGTAGTTTTGTTGTTGGGTTGGAGAGTGGGAAGTTCACTTGCTGCAGTTGTAGTAGCAGTAAATCAGTTCTTTTGGCCTCTGGTTGATAAGGAGAACTTACCATTATGTTTGTTTGTCTTACATTAACTAAACTAGCTTTTGTTTCTTTGTTCCTACATCTCTGTTTGTCTTAAAGAAAGGATTGATCTTACTAACAAAGAGACATCCTAACTTCAAAAACTTTTTAAAAGGATTACTTTTGTTACCAAAGAAATATCCTAACAGCAAAAACTTAAATTCAATGCCGAGATTTTATGTTTAAATCTTGGGACCATACATGAGAGTATTCTCATATGATTTGCATGGGGAGGGACCGAGCCTAGGCCAAAAATTTCTTAAATCTTGATGAAAGAGTAGAATAAATCATCAAGATTTTAGAAATTTTATGATCACGACAATCTGTGCACTGCACACCCTCTCGAGAAAAAGAAAAAAAAAAAAAGGGACCAAATAAAGAGCAAGATTAGAAAAAAGAAAGAAAAGGATGAGTGAATGCAATCTATACATGAAAGAGAAGATCTTATTATCATCCAACTAAAAGAGGTCTCTGAAGTAGAGCACTATGGCAGATTTTCTCAAGAAGAAAAAAGAAAAGGAAAAAAAAAAAAAAAGGGCAGATGCTTCACGTGATAAAACAAATCCATTGCAAAATAAAATGAAGAAATGCAGCCTTTTACTTGAAATCCCACATAGCCATATGGCTTTGGGCAATTCCCTATTAATGATGACTGTTATGATAAGCCATCCTTTTTGCTTTTCTTTTATCTTGTCTTAATGAGGACGTTCAAACCCCACCTATACAGTCAAAATCAACCGGCTTCCTTGCTTTTAGCACAATTCCATGCCTAACACTTCCTGTGACAAGAAAAAGTTTTGCTCTTTGTTTATTACTTGTGATGCAAAATAAAATCTGGATAAGACATGGTAAAAGAAACATGAAAATATATTTGCCACAATTCTTTTTTATGGAGTTGGCTACCAACATTAAGGATGACAAATTTTGAAAGACCTTTTCAAATAATTTTGAAGATGAATTATGCCAAAGTAAAATCAATTCTCAAGAGAATATCAGAGTTCTTGTGCTCAAACCATATCCTGCAGTTGCAAATGGCCTCCTGCTCTGTACATCTTTGCTTATTCATTCTGATATTCTGAGGCACTTAAATATTCACCATGTTCCTCAAAATATTCGATCAGTCGCTTTAAGAACCCATCACTAGTTACTGTCTCAGTGTCACATACAAGGCAACACTGTCTTCTTGCCCGCGTCACAGCCACATTCATTCGCCTGTGGTCGCTCAAAAACCCCACCTGAAATTTTCAAGAAATTTCATAGTTTGACATTTAAATATGCTATATAGTTCTGAGATTTTTAACATCCAAAATCTAGCAGAAATAAATTACAAGCAACAGAAATGCTTGCCTACCTCTTTCTTTGAGTTTGATCGAACCATTGAAATAATGATGGCTTCCTTCTCTCGGCCTTGGAAACCATCAACTGTTGAGATTTCCATATCCTTTAGTTTATCTTCATTGCTCTTCAATAACTTCAGCAATACAACCTGCAGTATAAATGCAGAGAGCAGATTTTCATTTGTCTAGTAGTTATTTTGAGTAATCGCTAGCAGAACAGTGAAGAAGCTTGAAGCACTGAGATAATTGATAATAGAAACTTATTTACCTGTGCAGCATAAGGGGTAATAATTCCAATTTCAGAAGCCTGGACTCCACTCTCAACAAGTCTTTTTGCATGGGCCATAGCAACCTCAGCTTCTCCCTCATTCATTGTGCTATCTTCTTCATCCTTCTTTTCTTCCATGTCACACCTGAAGCATAATATCATGAACTAGTTACAACCTTACTTTCCTTTTAACCCACTTTTAAACAATTCAAAAAATCTTCATTAACATTTGAAGCCAATGAAGCAACTTTTTTAGAACAAATGAGGTAATTTTCTTAAAACTATTCCTGAGATTTATCTTTCATGTAACACTGACCTCCACTCTCAGAAACAGACTTTTAAGCACAAGGCTTGAAATACATACCCAGCAATGTCTATAAGAAGAAGGGTCTGTTCTGTGGAAGAAGTCCTATTTACACCGTCAAGATCAAGAAGCATATGTGCAGCAACACTAGGATGGGCTTTGATCTGGAATAATCATTCACCGCATAAGGAGAAAAAAGAAAGGAAAAAAGGGAGAGAAAGAGAATAAGAGGAAGACTATAATTTTAGCATCTTATTATTAACTAATAATTTTACTAGGTAACAAAAATCAAAAGATGATTTTAGCACCTTATTATTGTAAAGCTCCTTTGATGACCAGTTCATAATAAGTTCATGCATGCGGTACTGGACTGTGAGCATAGATGTAACTTCATCCCCATACAGGTCAGCGAGGCGCTCAAAGAGGGTTCTTCCCAAGCCTTTCTTCTCAGCTTCAACACTTTGTATGGTTGGAGGAAGTTGACGATGGTCGCCTGCAAGTATACACCTTGAACCCTGGACAAATTATCACCACTCATTAACTTGTGCTTGGAGTGTCAATCTATGCTGTACATTATAGATTAACTAGACAATAATTTATACTGTTACTGACTGTTATTATTGTTAAGTTTCACTTAAAACACACAAGGAAGATCACATATGTCAGACAAACACCCAATTTATCATCAACCTGTCCTTCAAAATCTTGTCCATACTCAAGTTAGGTAAGAACCACACAAGTGTTGCCATGATGCTATGCTTTTCGGTTGCATGATTTATCAATCCACATCTTAAACAACTTGTTTGGCTCAGTCTACAATGTCAGTGTATATGCATGTTTCCTGTTTCACACCAATGTATGTGCATCATATGCTACACACTGATAATTCTAGCAGACATTCATCACAATCAGGTTTTAATTGAAATGCAAATGCTAGCGTTCATGTTCACATGGATTCAGGTTGCGTGCAGGAATATTGAGTGCACCATTACCTTTAACAAAGCAATCCAGCAAGCAATCTCAAGTGCCTGAGCAGCTTCATCAATAATGACCAAATCAAATGAAGTACTTTCCAGCTTGCGAGATAATGCACCAGTCAAAGTTGTCAACACCACATCTGCATTTTTAATTACATCCGTTACAGCCAGCTGCTGTCTTTTGCGTTCTTCTTTTGAAAGTGTCCTCAGCTCCTTCTGGATCTCTCTTCTTGTGCTTTTGTCCTTGGTTTTTAACAACTTTCCATTAAGTGCCTGAACCAATGCAAAGAGGACATGTTGGGAGAATATAAGAAATAATATTAAATTATGCAAGTGTAAAAGGAGCTCACTGTTGAAGGAACTTCAGAAAAAGGTGCCAGTTGATAGGTTCTAGTTAACCAATGGAAAGGTATATTAGTCAAAGCACATACTGATGCAGGAGTATCATCAATCAAGTTTTCAGCTGTAGGCATATAGCCATAGCCATCAAGTATAGCAAATGTAATTTGCATCTTGGCATGCTACTTCAGGAAGATGTAGCTTACCGAGGACAATGTTAATTTAACTCATGATCATGGCAATGGCAAAACTAAATCTAATTACCCTCCTTCAAGTTCAATAATGCCAAAGGCACAAGAGCTATATTTTCTTTTTCTAAATTTACTTTCTTTTTTCGTTTTACAACTTTTGAATCAGAATGAATATACATGTCATGGTAAAGGAGGGAAGGTGTTTTGTGCGTGTGGGGGTGTGTGGGTGGTGGTTAAGCGCCTTCTAGAAATCTCCTCTCTTCTTATAAGCCTCCTTTATGGTATTAAAATAAATATTGCATAGTAAAAAATTTAAAACCCATACTTATTTTGAGAAATTTTTACTAACACGAACAATTGAGTTCTCTTTGTGTATTGTTTAGGAATTAAACTAAGCAATCCCCCACAGTTTATATTATCAGACCCCATGAAAACAGTAGCAATGCATTGGCATCCAAAATCATTTCACGCAAAAAATACTTATGTAAATAATATTTAACAGGAAAAGAAAATTTAAAAAGGAGATGTACAACAGTGGAGAGTGAGAGAGAAGCACAGACAAAATTATCAACATTCAACAGAATAAATTGTCCACCATGCTTATATATTGTTGATTACCAAATATGACTTAAAAAAGGACAATTTTCCACTTTTCTCCAATTCAATGGCACTTTTAGCCAGGCTCCAACTACTTTGCTGCATAAGCCCTTTAAATAAACCTTTACTAAATGAACAGATATGTATTATTTATTTATTCATTTTTCCAGTAAAATAGTCAGGCTTCAAAGATTTTAGCTTTGCACATAAAAGGATGATGCTGCAAAAAAAAAAAAAAAAAAAAATGTTGTAGAAAAAGGGGGAAAAAGAGTTCTAAGAAAGGAATGAATACTGTCCTTCACATTGAAATTAAAAATTTACTGCAGCAAATGGAGGCAACAACAGTCTTTTAGTCTAGCATAGGAAAGAAGTCTCCCATTTGAAATAACAAAAATGAAAATATTTTGCATAACAAGTTTAAGTTGTAATTGGGAACATCTACCTTCATCTCCTTCCTGATGTCATTTGCAAGAGCACTATTGTCCCCCTTTAGTACCTGAAGACAGAGAACTGAATACATTAGGGGAAAAAAAACACTAACCCAGAGGTAATGAAGTGTTCAAGTGTTGCCACTTTCTCCGGATGACAAGTATGCATCCAATTTCACAGAGAAATTTACACAAAACAAAGGAATTTCCCATCCACATTGCCATATTTAGTTACTGGAAGACATATAATTATAGGTTTATGACTATGGCAGAAAGCCATTTTGTAGTTTATACTAATTTTGGACATACAAGTGGAAGATTGATTACTTATCAGGCAATGGAATGGAAGTAAAGAACTCCAATTTCTTACTTTGAAAAATTTGTGAATAAAGATTGTTATCCCCATATACTCACAGAAGCAAGCAATTAGTGGCATGCTCCCAGCATAAATAGATGGACAAAACAAGGGTATATAATACACGGATATCCAAATCAACAAGTGAACCCAATGAATGTGAGGATATATACACTTATCTCATATAGATAATCATGAAACGTGAATAAAATAATTTGAATCTTTTATTTAAAAAATAGACTACCTTGATATACCTGTGCGTCAAGTGCACTGTCCAACACTTGAGGTAGTAAGCGTGCAGGGTGCCCCAATCTCACCAACTTCACTCTAAGCAAATTGGAAATTGAGAATAAGAAATCATATCTAATTCTTATCCACCAGAAATGATGAGAATTTCAATAACATCTTTTGGTGATATAGTTAACATAAATCTGTATTAGAAAGTTATATAATTAACAGGCAAATGATCCAAAAAAAAAAATTCTAGCATTTGAGTTGATTTTAGTCCCATCTTTAAAAGATATCTGATTCTTATGTGTTCCAGCAACATTTTACTTTTCAAAGGTGTAAGCAGTATCCAATTTCGTCATGATAAAACAGCTTGACTTGATACAGGAAGCATCAATGTTGGGAATTGGGATTAGAGAAAAAATCTGTAATTGCATTAGTACTTGTTTACTGGATTTATACCTGTGAGGAACAAGCCGCTCAACAATGTTGTCCACAGCAATATTTGAAGCAGCACAAGCAAGAACCTTTGATCCACGTTTCACTTCTTGCAATATGATTTCTACCACGGTTGTAGTTTTTCCAGTTCCAGGTGGCCCATGCAGCAAAAATACGTTCCTTGAAGACAAGGCCTTTGCAATTGCATCTTTCTTCACCCAAAGCAAACAAAAAACCGAATAAAAAGAAAATAAACAAGGTTCTTTAGCTTAAGGAAATGCATAAAGACTGCAAAAATCAAATTTAGAATGAACTGAATGCACGTGTACACTCAGTGATAATCCCCATAATTAATGTATTAACATGCAAAGTCAAAAGGCACTACAAACACCAGAAGAAAATTTCATATTCAGTAGCAATTATTTAAATTACTTTGGAGTCTCCTGATAAAATGTTCACATATGAAATCCTTGATTGTTTGGTAACATAAAAACAAAACTGTTTTGCCAAAGAAATAAAAGATACTAAAGAAAAATAACAATACACTCAAACACCAAAAATTGATGCAGAACAAGAAAAAACCACCTGAAGATTCTTGAATCAATTTAGGGAATGCACCCCCAAAGCCATTATCTTTTAACCTCTAAATCATGATTTTAATGAAAAATTGAATGGTAAATGAGGAGTAACATATTAGAAAAGTGTATTTACTTATGTTGCACATGCACACCTGAGAATGATCAAGATTGGAGTTAAATGGAGTGAATGAAACACCCTTCTTTGACAGCGTCGGTGGTCTCTCTCCGAATAAGACAGGAATTAAATCAGCAGCTGAGCCCTTGTGGACACCTTTGCTTAATTGAATTAAGGCTTCCTTCATCCTACGATATGTCACCTGCATGAGAAATCAATATACAAACTTAAAATGTGATGACTGAATTCATCTGCACATAAATGACAAGTGTTTGACCATCATCCATTTTCCGGACTTCATAGCTATAGACAAGCAAATAGGTATACTTTAGCAAATTGCAAATTCAAAATATGATAGAATCAAACAAAAATAAGTTTAAGTGCTACATGCTTTGCAATAATCCAACAATAAAGTATTTATGAATGTTGACGGGAAAAAGAGACTTGGTCAAGAGAGCAACCAAGAAAATTCGAGGTTGGTCAAATATTTATGCCATACCTATCCTGTCATTTGAAGTTCATAACAAGTAAAGCCAATCTGCGAATTTTATAAACAACAGAAAATCTCAACTGCATACCTCATTTGCCACTTTCTCCAAACGCAGGGGACTATTTAAACCCTCTTCTGGTATATCATCAAAAGCAACGGTAATAGAGGAGTCCTATTCAATACACAATCCAAATTGACAGTAGAAGTCAAGAAAAAAGTCATTTATGGCTAGACAAAGCATGATAAATACTGTAATAGACCAATGGCTTCAATGCCAGAAATACCTTTAGCCGGTAAACCACACCTTGCCCGAGAGCAGGAGATCCTAAATCAGCTTTATTTGCTTTCAAAACCACCACATCATGGGGGCTGAACTGCAACAAGGAAGAAGGAAAATATAAATTTCAAAAAGAAGAGTGAATAAGTGATTGGGAAGAAAACAAGTAAAATAAATTATGCATTATTACCAATTGTAATATTTTTCTGGAGAATTTCCTTGCTTTAAAACTGATGAGATAATTAAAGCATATTTCTTGTTGTAGGAACAAAAAATTATGAGTGAAAACCACAAACGAAAAGGTTTTGTTTTGATTAGATATTTTGACTTAGAATTAGGTCATAGACATTAGTCAGAAGTAGCAATGGTAGTTGAATTATTTGCTATTACAAATCACACATTTACTCATTTTTCTACCTTTTGTTTCTAATTAAATCTTTGCACTCATAAAAGTATGTGATAGCAACAGCCATTCCTCCTCCCCATTGTTTAAATTGCAGGCATAACTCACGCACTTGCAAGCATTGTAGGTTCTTAACATTATGGGAAAATGTAACAAATTTCATATCCATAAACCCAAATCCAAAAGAATGAAAAGTTATGCCATCAATAAGAATTTACACTACAGCTTAGCATTGGCATGGTTTAACAATAATCAAATGTAAAAAATACAAATAAAAATCAGCAGTGGCACAAAAATCATAATCACTTGTTGCTATAATCCATCCACCTCACCTTGTGAGCAGGAAGAACGTCTCCTTTATTAGATTGAAATTCAAGCAGTGTTTTCCCCATTAGCCCTGTCTATCATCCGACGGAAAGGGGAAAAAATTCAAATAACAATCAAAAAATAGACCAAAAAATATCAATGAACAAAGAAAAAATAGAACATGTCATAAGTACTATAACTTTTATTGATCACAGCAAAAGCCAACAAGCTCTCTCCCATTCAGCACCCACCAAATACTTCTTTTCTCTTAAATATTCATTTTCAAAAATCAAAACAACTAGAATCATAATTCCAAGCGAAAGATTCTGGCTGCACATATGGACTTTACTTTTGACTTGGTTTTCAAATCAACAACTAAATAGGGAAATCCAACAAACCATAGAAACAAAAGAAGCATAATTGCAATCAATGATCTTATCAATGAATTTCAGCACAGTCACTAAACTTCAATTAATATAAGTAAAAAGGAAATACCTATAGCTTAATTTTAACTGTATATTACATAATAAAATGCTGACTTTATGGAAAATTTATCAAAGTTGAGTAATTTTAATGATACCCATTCAAGTTTTGAAAATGTATTGTCCATAAAGAACATAAAAGGCAATACCTGAGCATCAACACACTTCAAATTGAGAATTGTGGAGCCCCTCTTTTGAGCACTATCCAAGTTTCTTGACGCCCCAGAACTGATAGAAGCTGATATCTCAGCTTCCTTTGAAAAATAAATAAATAAAATAAAATATTTGAGAAATTCAAATGAAAATTAAGAGCTTTGATTATCTAAAAAAGATTCAATCTTTTCATAAGGGCAGCTAAGAAAAAGAAGAAAAGAGAAACCTTTTCCAAATCGATTAAAGGGGCCATGATAGAGAGGAATTCTTGGAGAGAGACAGCCGATGATACGTTCTTCTTTGTCTTATCTCTCTCCATCGCCATTGAAATGCTTTGCTAATGCTATGCTCTGAGTCGCTAAGTAAGAGTGAAAGCGTCACAGGTCACAGACTCAACACTGTTTTAAACTCAGTAGTCAATAAGCAGCTGCCTTAGTTTTTAAAACCGAACCGGATACGGTCTCCTTATCAATTCACGAACTGAATGATCCGATTCGACAGTTCCATCGGCTCTTTTTATTTTTTTTATTTTTAATTTTTTATATCAAAAAGCCTTTTTTTTTTTTCCAAATATAATTTTTAGGCTTTTATATCGAATTAATAATTGATTTTCAATGTAATTGGTCCGACGGATAGGTTGATTTTAATGACAATTGCCTTTTAGAATAGAAAATGTTAAAAAGGTTGGTGGGGTTATTTTTAATTTCAACAAAATATTAACCTAATTTGTTATTATCACTAATTGACAAGGACTTAAATATAATTTACCTTACCCAAAACTAAAGCCCCTGTGTCCTTCTTGCCCTCTCATTCAACATTTATTAGAATATAATTAGGGTATCAATATCAAAGACCGTACCCACCTAATACCAAATTAACAAAATTTGAATTAGAATTATTATGTTGGTGTTGATTTCATATTTATATTATTATGATAGAAAAATAATTATATCGTATTGCGGATTGACCGGTTATGCTTAATATATTAATATTCACGTATTATTCATGTATCATATTGTGTTAACATATCTAAAACAATATATTTATACCTTATAAAATATATATATATAAATATTGCTTTTAATTTTTTTTTTTATAAATTTATATCTTCTTATATTTCATGTAATAATATAAATTAATAGAGGTTAATTTAATAAATTTTATAAATTTTAAATATTAAAATAAAAATTAATTAATTTAAAATTTGAAACGTGTTATTTATATTGTGTTACCTATTAAAAAAGTATATCATATTTGTGTTTAGATTTTTTACATCATAGATTAATCGTGTTATATTCATATTAACTATTATCATGTCATGAATATAGGTTAACACAATTCACTAACACGAATGACGATATTTTGATATTTATTTTGATAAATTATTATAATACTCTTTGAGATTTGTCTTAATTGGCATTTAATTCTTATTTTTTAAAAATTAATATTTAAGTGAAATTTTAAAAATTTGAGAGATTGAAGTATTTTTTAATATAGTAATTCACTTAACTCTAATTAAACGTATAAGATTTTGAGAAATTAAAATATTGTATACTAAAATATTTTAATGTTATATTTTTAAAGGATTAAATGTATTATATTTTTAAATTTTGTGGATGAAAGTGTTATATAGATTAAAATGTCAATGATTAAAGTTTAGTAAAAAATTCTTAGTCTTATATATAAGGATTAAAGTGTTGTTTATTAATAAATATCAATGACTAAAAATTTAATTTGTTTGGCAAAAAAGAAATAGTAAAATATTATTTAGTTTCTGAAATTTGATCTAATTAACTATTTTATTCTTGAATTTTAAAAAACTAATTATTTAATTCATGTATTTTAATTCCGTCAGACCATTTAACCATTTCATCTAATTTCACCATTAAATCCCTAAAAAAATGAAATATCCCTCATTTTACTTTAAATTTTTCCTTCACTGCCATATTCACATACACCATCATCATCACAAGAAGTCATTAACAAGAAAAGGCAAAAAATTAATTAAATATAAAAAAATCAAAAAATCAGAAAAGAAAGAATAAAAAAAAAAGCAAGTACATATAAAAAAAGCCCAGCCAATAAATTAATTAAATATGAAAAAGTCAAAAAATAAGAAATAATAAGAAAATAAAAAAACAATCATTGGGATTGTACGCCATCAACCACCATCGTCCGTCCTTGCGCAATGTCAACCACTGATGGTTGCTGCCCAGATCCTCTTCCATCACCGATCCTCTGCTAGAAATTCTTTGCATACCTAATCTACAAAAGCAAAGATTGATCTATATTGAGTCACAACCATGAAACTAAAGCCTTAATGAGGTGCATGGAATGGAGATGACGACACATATTTATATACTGAGAAGAGCCATTAAAGCTTAATATATAAGCAATTAAAAAGATTACTAAAGCTAATAATCATGATGATATGAAGTTCAATAAAACGAAGATTGGTAATTGGAGCAAAGCTGGTTCCAAGAATTCATGTGCATTTTTTAGACAGATTGCAAGTTATTGTTAGGCTAAATTGAATTTGTTTTTGCAAGAAATTCAGTTGACTCAGTGGCAAGGTTTTCTTAAGGCTTGAGTTGAGCTTGGTGAAGGCAGACTAAGGATGGATAGAGCATTTTCGATGTTAGTGATGAGGTTATTTGGGAATAAAATTTTATTTTATTTTATAAATTTTTAACAGAAATGTAAAAAAAAAAAAAAGAAAAAGACGGAATGACTAAATAGTCTAACATAACTAAAATGCAGGGATTAAAGAGTTAGTTTCTCAAAGTATAAGGACAAAATAATTAATTAGATTAAATCTTATAAACTAAATAATAGTTTATCTAAAAAAGAAAAGACTAACAATTTAAATTTTATATAGTAAGGACTAAAATGCTTATTAGGACAAACCTTAAAGGTGTAATAGTAATTCACTTTATTTATTTTCATTGTATCATGATATTAAATTTAACGAAACTTAAAAATTATTATATATTATTATTTAATTAACATATATATTTAAATTCAATGCGTAGATAATTTTTAAACACATAAATTATTCATTTAATTCTATTATTTACAAATAATAAGTTTAATGAGAAAATTTTTATAATATTTATTAAGCATTAAAAAAATAAAACGGTTAATTATTATTTTTATTCCTTAAATTTTTATATAATTCACAAGTTATGACCTCTATTTTGAAAAATAAATTAATAGGTCTTTAATATTTCATTCACTTAATTATTTAATCCTTTTGTTATAATAATATGAAGAATAACTTATTATTTAGTCTTTGAGATTTATTAAAATATAAATAATTTAATCTTAAAAATTAAATAATAATTCACTCTAAAATATTTTATATAGTTGATATACCTTTTATTTATTTATTTTTTGAGAAATGAAACTTTTTTCCTTTGGGTTTTAGAGTGCATAAGTAATTAAGGAATGGAACTTCATCACTTACACAGAAGGGAAATCCAAAACAATAAAATTTAATAATTCACATGGCACATTTTCCATCCAGACTTCCAAATCTAAAATTGTGGATGCAAATTGAGATAATCTACAGGCTAAACTATTTGCATTTTTTTAAAGGAGAAAAAGAAATATATGAAAACAAAGCGTATAAAAATAAATTATTTTTTCTTCTTTTATTGCCTGAACTACCACCACTAATAAGGAATGGTAATTTTATCTATTTTATCTGGTACTTAACTCAATATGATTCTTATGATGGAGATAATATTTCCCGTTTAGTAAATAAGATGGAGCAAATTTTCTAATTTATTTTTAAATTAAGTTTGGATAATGATATAACTTGACATGAATTTGACACGATTATATATATATATATATTAAAGGAGGAGATTTTTCTTTTTACTAAACATATGCATATTCTATCACAATTTTATAATAGGAACAATAGAATTTTCTCCATTAATCTTTTTGCCCCCTCATTCTTCAAGAATAAAAAAGATATTTTTCAAGTTGAATTTGTTCTTTGGATTTTTGGATTCAAGGTTTTTCTGCTTCATTTTTTTTCTTTTTATTTATTTATTTTCCCTCTCTTTTCTTTTTTTATTTCTTTCCATTATTTCTTAAGCCCCATAGATTTAATAATGTAGAATATGACCCTTTTTCTCATTGAGCGCAAGGGATCCATTCCAAGCTTGCCTCACAGCTTGATCTTACCAAACTCGAAGTAGGATGGATATTTTATTTTTTAAATTAATCAAATTCATAAAATTTACAAAAACTTAATCCGTTGCCATCCCTACCACCAAGCAATCACTTTCCATAGTTAAAGTGTGAAAATTCAGTCCCTTCTGATGAAAAAGTTAACAAAAAAATTTAAAATAATTGACAGGATAAAACATCACAAACTTAGTAATTCAATTTTTAAAATATAAATTATGATTTATGATTTTTTTAAATAAAATTTTAGATATTAAATAATAATTAATCTAAAATATAAAAAAAATACTAAGCAAGCATTGGATTTTATGAAATTTATTGTTAACTGTGATATTACTGATATGAATCTTGAGATCGATCAGTGATTGTTAACCCTAAAAGATTTAGGTAAATTAACTAAAACCAATTCTTTGAATTATTCTAATTAGGATTCTTGTGCCAGTATTTTTAATACTAGTTTATAGGGAATTGTGTAATAATATAACCTAATCTAGGGTATATAGACATTGAAGCATCGTCAACTTAATGTTAAGAATATGATATGCAGATTGAATAAATCATCAATAAAAAATGGATATATAGGCAGCGCTGTTAATATGATAAGTACTTATGTTGTAATGACCTGTGTATTCTATAAGGATGATCATATAAATTTGGAGAGGAAACAGTTTTTATTGACGTGAGTGATAAAAAATGAGCTTTTTTTTAGTAAAAGAGGAAAAATCGAATTTGAATTTATTATCTAGATCGTGCATGCATTTGCCAGTAAACCATTAGACTGTGTTTTAGTATACATAAAAATTCAGTTTTATGGAGCTATGAATAGTGGATTTTACAGGGATAAAAATTATAATTACGAGACTGTTACTATGATTAATTACAAATTCTTAAATAATATAAAATTTACACTCCAATTTGTACTATGTATAAGCAGCTCCAATGGTATACTAACCACACATGGGTTATATTCCTGCTCCAATCTCTAGGCTTAATAAAAATATTGAATCCAAAGTTATTTTTGAGCTGATGTTAACGGTGATAAACAGATTTATGCATGGCATTTTGGGCAAAAAAAAAAAATGCATGAATAGATTTAAATTTGAAAAAAACATCAACTATGAGGATTCATTCAACTTGATACAGTGTTCGGGTCGCTGGACATCGGTCCCACCGACCTGGGCCGAATAGGTCCGATAAAAATAAGAGGAAATTACACCATCTACTCTTTTTTTATTTCATTTACTTTTATATTCTGCTTTTTGAAATTTTACTTTTTTACTTTTTTATTTTTTCTTTTATATACTTTTTACATTTGTATTTGTATTTTTTTATGTTTTCTTTTGTCTAAATCAAAAAAAATTAAACATCATGTATTATGTGGAATAAAGCTATCGTAGACACAAAATTTTTCATTATAGAAATTACTGTTTGTCTTGACAAGTGTTATATTGAAATAAATAAATTGATTTAATAACTCTAAATTTCACAAAATGAATATTATTATTTAAAAAAATATATATAAATATTAAAGCAGCATACACAAAAGATGAAAATAAGGGTTCCATAATTTGAAAATATCAGACATTCATGTAATTATTTAATTTTAATTATTTGTTTAATTAATATTTTTTAAATTAATAATATTTTTCCTGATTTTGCTTTTTAAAAAAAAAATATTGGAAACTTTTCATTATTAATAATTTAATGAAAACTAAGTAATTTTTTGAATTATATTGCCTGTTGCATTTATAATTAGTTAAAACATATATGTATTAATTTTATATAATTAACAATTAATAAGTAATTTTTCACTAAAATACTAACTAATTTCTCGCTAAATATAATGTTCATTTTTATAACCGTAATGTGTATTATATTGATGTTGGTATCATATTTGTATTACGTTGATTAAAATGAAACAAAAGGTAATAATTAAGTAAAATTACACCAAATAATTAAGTAAATTTACATCTCTATTATTATATTATACTATATGTATTATCAATCAAATATAGACAATAATTCAAATTTAATTATATCAATTTGATCGAATATGCAATTTTATAATTTTAAATATATTTTTAGAATATATATTATTTAAGTTGTAATTTATTAATTTAAATTTAAACTATTTAAATAATAATTTTTTGTTGGCTGGATTTTATTTTTTTTTATTTTTAGTCTCTTTATTTAATATTTTATTATGTAATATTTTTAAATATTTTAATGGAGATGTGACACACATGAATCTTAAATGTAGGTGTATTAATAAATGAGTTTCCAAGTTTATTTTTTATTTATTTATTTTTAGTAGTGTTTAAAATTACTCTTAAAATGCTAAAAAAATGTATTTAGTAAAACTAAAAATTTATTGGTATTTTTCAATTATGAGAATGACTTTAGGTTCATTGAATCAAAGTTTATTGATACTTTCTGACTTTTTAAATACTAAAAATTAGATGGCATTGACTTTCTTATTAGTTGAATTTTCTTTTACTTTTTTTTTTTAAATTTTTAGCATACTCATAGTTTATATGTTTAGTCTATTTTATTTATATATTTGGTTGGTGTTTAAGTTAAAAAAAAAAAAATTTACATCTAAATAGGCAAACTTGGGAAAAAATAACACTATCAAAGAAAAATGTTGAGAGTGTTAAGTCTCCAAAGAAGAGGAAAGCATCTATTTCTTGTATATATTTAAGATATACCTAAAATATACTCATTGTATACTTGAAATATATAAAAAATACACCTAAAATATACTCATTATATACTGTTTACTGTGAATCCTAAAAATTGTTTATTAATTTTTTAGTATGATTTTCTTATTTGATATATACTTGATATATTCCTTTTATGTACTTATATTCATGTAATATTCAATATCCAAAAATTTTTGAAAATATATATCAAATCAAAAGAGCCAATATATTATAGGAATAAACTTTTTTAATTTAAACAATGTTTTATTAAATTTATTTATATTTTAATCTTAATTTTGATGATGATTCTCACTATTAAAAAAAAAAAAAAGAAAAGAAAAAAAGAATGTTGATTATGCTTCTTCAAAGAAGAAAAAATTTGAAGTTATTAAGTCTTTCAAGGAATATGAAAGCATATAATTATAGTATATATTTAAGATATACCTAAAATATACTCATTATATACTTAAAATAAACCTAAAATACACTCGTTATATACTATTTACTGTGAATTCTAAATTCCGTTAATTTTTTTATACCATAATTTTTCAGTCCACACAATAAAAGTGAATAATTTTTTTTTTATTTTGAGTATATGTTTGGTTTATTTTGTTTTTATTTTTTTTATTTGCACATTAGAATAATTAGAAATTATGCTAATTGAAAAATTATCTAATTAATCACCTCATATCAAATATTCAAGGTTTGAAAAGAATCCATTTAAACATGTATCGATTGGATATAACTCTAGTTACACATGTTAATTTACATATTAGAATAATTGAAAATTATGTTAATTAAAATTATACAATTACACCACATGTCAAAGATTTAAGCTTTGAAAAATACCATTTGGACATGTGCCAATTGGTGGCATTACTCTAATTACACATATTACTAATTATATAATTAATCAACACATGTCAAAGATTCAAGTTTTGAAAAATATCCATCTAACATGTGTCTATGGGTTATAACCCTAGCTACACATGTTACATATTCTTTATATTACTCAACTGATATAAATTTTACAGCACTAGCATTTTATAATTAATCAGAGATTGATTTGTCATTGATTACAGATTGATTATTTGTTTTTGCATATTTTATCTTTAGTATTGCTAAAATACTGATTGTTTTTGAGTTTTTTGCATATTTGCGGTTGATTACAGGTTTATTGTTAATTCATAGCAGGTTAATTTTATGCTTATTACAGGTTTATTATTGGTTTTTGAGTATTTAGCATTAGTATTCTAAAATACTAATTGTTTTGTGGTTGATTATAGGTTGATTGTAGGTTGATTATTGTTTTATTTATATATTTTTATAGCGGAAGGAAAAAAAAGAAAAAAAGGATTTCAAATCAAAATATATAAAAGCGAGTAAGAATTGTATTATCATGTAATTTACATATATTCATAACATATCTAACATATACTCTTTAGTGTGTATTATTAAAAATATTTCTTTATAAATTAAAATGCAATATTAATATTTTTTTAAAAATAATTTTCAACTTATAAATTTTTTTTGTTAATACTAAAACTAGATATATCTTTCACATTCAATTTTAAATTTTTATTTTTTAAATTTATTGTTCAATTTACAAAATAAAGTCTCACACAATTTAAAATCATATGAAAGATAAAAAATATTCAAATCAATAAACAAAATTTAAAATAAGACTTATAAAAGGTTGATGTGTTATTGTTATATACATATAATTTTATACACATATAATTCTGTAATTGTTAATGTACAAGAAATTTCAAACATATATATCAAATAAACACAATAAAACTCTAAATAATAAAATTTTTCAAAACATATACTTATGATAAACCTATATATCCCTATGATCTACTCTTTACTAGGTTTTGGTACAAAATATCCTTATTTTCTACAGATTTCGAAAGTTCATGTTCTAAATCGGTTCGATTCTTAAAAAAAAAAAATTCATAGAATTTATTTGTTTTGAAGTTTTTTAATGTAATGTGAGATTTAAAAATACAAAATCTTTTGGAATATTTATATGAAATCCGATTTACCTTTAAATCAATTGAAGATCTCATTTGCGTTGTGATTTTGCTGCTTTAATATTGAAAAATCTGTAAATTTCTCAACTATTTTTTTGTATTGTATTTTATATTTATTGTAGAAATAATTGATGAAGCTTATGGGATTCTTATTTTAAAAAATTATTTGTATTTGATTTGTTTTAATCGAGTTTAATATGAATTAATACAGCATATAAAAATTAAAATTGATGACTTAAGTATATAAAAATTATTTTTCCACATAAAACGTATTAAAGGTAATGGATATTGTTTCTTTCGCAATCGTGTAAGAAACCCTAAAAATAATGAAACTTCTCGCCGTCAGGGTTTAAAAACAAAAAATTAAAATCAAACCGGTAAAACTAAAACCCTTATTCCTCTATTTCACACTTCGCCGCGAATAAGTCAGGAATTTTCACTTCCATCTTCCTCTATTTCACTCTGCATTTCTCATCGGAGATTCAAAAGTTAAGCCCAATTTGTTCGTGGTGGCTGCAATTTTCACTTCCATCTTCCATCTCAACGGTTGATTCGTTTTTCGTCGGGTTTGGGTGCATTAAAATTTAGGCGTCACTAATGGTTAGTTGGACTCATCTCTCCGCAAAATGTTACGCTATATAAGATTCAAATGTGATTCTAAAACTTCATCAACTCGTACAATCTTTTTCTTTCAAAATTACCCATTTTTTCTATCATCATATTTGAGAAGCATTTCAAGTTGTGCTATTGATAATGGAAACTCCTACGTGGTGTCTTACCTCGTTGAGAATTGTGGGTTATCTCAAAAATTGGCACTTTCAGCATCTATGCATATCAATTTTGAAACCCCAAGTAAACCAGACTCTGTCCTTGCCTTTTTCAAAGCACATGGATTCTCAAACACCCAGATTACAGCACTTATCCGTAGACGCCCATCAGTGCTTTTGGCAGATCCTGAGAAAACGCTTTCGCCCAAAGCCAATTTTTTTTACTCTAAAGGATTTTCAAGCCCAGACATTGCCAAAGTCTTATCTGTAGCCCCTGAAGTTTTGCATAGTAGCATGGAAAATCAAATAATCCCTGCTTTTAATGTCATTAGAAATTTGGTTCACTCTGATAAGAATGCTATTTGTGCTATAAAAAGATATCCACGCATGTTTTTTTACCTGGACAGCCATGTATTACCTAATATCAAAATTCTGCAAGAAAATGGGTTGCCAGAGTCAAGTATTGCTTGGCTAGTTGGACATCAACCTATGACATTAGCAACTAGCTCAGATCGATTCACTGAGATGGTGGAAGAAGCAAAGAGAATGGGATTCAATCCTTTGGGTGTGGGCTTTGTTCTTGCAATCCATGCATTTAGGTCAATGAGCAAAACAACATGGGAAAAGAAATTTGACATTTTTAAGAAATGGGGTTGGTCTGAGGAAGAGATTATTCTGGCTTTTAGGAAGCATCCTTGGTGTTTGATGTCTTCTGAGAAAAAGATCATGACAATGATGGACTTTTATATCAACAAAATGGATTGGGATTCTTCATCTATCGTATATTGTCCAAAACTCATTTCACTGAGCTTGGAGAAAAGGGTTTTGCCACGCTGTTCAGTTTTGAAGGTTCTGCTGTCAAAAAGTCTGATACGGCTGACTCGCGTATATTTACCATTGTTGATTTCTGAAGAGTTGTTCTTGCAGAAGTTCGTGGTACCTTATGAGAAAGAAGCTCCCGATCTGTTGAAGTTATATCAGACAAAGATGAACCTCGCGAAATGTGAGAAAATGGAGAAAGAGAGTTGAAGCAATTGTGGGGCCAATTACAGTAGGTCTGCTTGCAAATCCTTTACTAATATAATATAATGATTCTTGTTTTGCACAACCATAGTTCCCGTTGATGTTAATGGTGCTGAGTTTGATTTACTCCCATCAAATTATTTGGTTTGTATTTGTTTCTTTATGAATGGTTTTAACAAGAGGGCATGATATCTTGTATGATAAGGCGATTTTGATGATCATGACCTTTTTAGTGCACGGCTGCAAACATTCATTGAAGTTAGAAATTAGAATATTTGATTCCTAACAGTAACACAGCTTCGTTCATGTATTTATATCTCAGTCACAAAATAGGGCATGATATCATTCTTAAAAGCTCTTTGCATATGATGAATTATTTATAAAGATATGGGTTTTCTTGTCAAACAATACTCAAATTTCCAAACACATATCATTCTTGGTGAAGAAATATAATGATGTGCTGCTTCAAGATTATGGAATTGGTGAGAAGTTGGAAGAATAGTTGAGAGAGAAGTGTATTTCATGAAGATTTTGGTGAAGATGGTCATAAAATCATGATTTATGTTGCTTGGGAAATGATTCATTTGTGACTTGATCTAGCTCATCAACATGACATTGTCTATTTGGTGGTGATGTATTATCGAAACATAATGTTTTGTATTCCAGCATTAGACTGCTGCTAATTGGCTTTTAGCAGGCCTTTGATGAATTTTGGCTATATTGGCTTTTTCACTTGTTCTAATTGTTTGAAATGTTAACGTGATTCTCTTGTTCCAGTTGTTTGGAATGTTAATGTAACTCTCTTTCTTGCTTTCCTTTTTTTTTTTTTTATTTTTTTTTCTTTTCTTCATTGTCTCTCTCAAGATATCTTATTATTACTTTAGAAATCACTGGTTTTGTCATTTAATCGCTTATTTGACGCAACAGTTACTAAATGGATTTCTGATTATTTGCTTTAGTAATAATCACTGCATTTGCCACTTAATAGCTCATTTGGTGCAGAAGTTACTAAATGGTCCTCATCTATTACAGTAAGCTAATTAGTGTTTATTGTTTAGAAGCCAAACTCATGGGCCTAAACGAGCTGGACAAATGGCTGTCAAAAGGGAGCTGGGCTTTTAGAGGTGTAAAAGAAATTACACCGTATGTCCCATTTTTCTTATTTTTAATTTTTATATCCTCCCAATTTTTTTGTATTTTTTTTTTGTTTTTATATATAGATTTTGATAATTACTTTTTTATTTTTTTTAGATTTTGTTTTATTTTTTATTTTTATTTGGATTTTAAAGAATGAGTTTGTGACATTATTTTAAAATTTGGTGTAAGCAATATATAGATTTGTAATTAAACTTTTTATTAATTAAATTTATAATTTATTTTGATAGTTAATAATTTAAAATTTATTATCAAGCTTATTTTTATAATTTTATATTTAAATATTAAATTTAATTTTATAATAATTTTAAATGATCATTTATTTAAATAAATTTTTAAAAATATTTTTATTTGAATGTCCAAAAGTAATTGATATATCAATTATTTATCTTTTTATTAAAAGTATTGATAAAATTTAAAAGATTGAAAAATAATTGATGATTTCATAAAATAACCTATGAAAATTGATATACTATAAGTCAAATTAATCATTAGTAGACGTATATTATTTTTTAGTTAGTGTATACTGTTTAATTATTTGCTAAAAATATAATTTTTTTGTTAATATATACTGTTTGTTATGATTTTATAGCATTAGATACTAATTATTTATTAAAAGTATATTTTTTTTGTTTAATATATATTATTTACTGTGACTTTTTATTTTCTTATTTTGAAAATTTTTTAAAATCTCTAATAAAATATAATTTTAAAAATATTTAATTTTATAAATATAAATTTAATTTTTATACAAAAACAAGCGATATTATACTAATTTATGAAAATCTAATTCATAAATTTAAATAAATCATGTAATTTTTAATCTAAATATACATTAATAATTAATTCACTTTGAATTTTCATAAATTAAATTTAATATGATTAAATTAATTTTTTAATTTTAAATTGAAGTAAAATTAATATATAATAGCAAAGAGAAAAAAATCGGACTTTGACAAAAAATCAAACTTTAATAAAAAAAAAAAAAAAAAGAAGCTAAATTTATAAATGAGAAGAGAAGTTTAAAATATTTTTTCAAAATAAAAAATCAGAAGACAAAAAAGTTAATTTTTTTAACTTTTAGATTATTTGTGTAAAAATCACTTCTTTTTATTAGATTTGGCTCCAACTAGCGCTCAAAGCCTCAAACTCAGGACCTAGCCCTAGAGACAACTTCAGTGCACTGAACAAAAGACTCATTTATGTAATAAGAGCTTTGATAACATTAAAAAAAGATGATGAAGTGAGCTCAAGCCACCTTTTATCATGCGTATTTGGTAATTTGCAGCGCTGATGCCAGCAAAGTGAATATAGTAAGCAATGACTAATGAGAACTACCGACTGAAAGTTGAAACCACCCTTACAGGTTTTTGCTATTGTACAATTAGCTATTGGGAAGCAAATGCAAAGAGAGAGAAGGTGAAAAGAAAATGATGAGGAAAAACAAAAACAGAAACAAGTTCCCCAATACGGGGCATAACCAAACATTGAAACCAAAAGGTAACTTCACATTGAGAACTACAAAAATTGGTGTTACATTAAAGCACTTAAATGAAACTGAACCAGAAAATTCTCATCCCTAAGATAGGGTTTAACAAACAGTAATATGGACTGGCATATCTAATTGTTTAACATAATTAAACATCTAATTCAAAGCAAATTTTAGATGTAAACGGACAGATCCAATTATTAAATTTTCATTGTCCAAAAATTTGCCCAAAATGTAATGGGGCTAAAATGTTGCAGCATAATAAGCATTTTCTCACCTACAAGATATTCAGTCTGTCTCAAGTAAATAACAGTTCAATTACTTGAATATGAGAGCATCACGTCCAGGGCCAACACCAATGTAATGGATAGGTACACCAACAAGTTCTTCTATCCTCTCTACATATTGCTGTGCAGCCTTTGGAAGGTCTGAGTAGTTTCTAATAGAAGAAATGTCGCTCTTCCATCCAGGTAAAACTTCATATTCAACCTGAACACATTGGAAGAGATGAATTCCATAAAACACCGAGGATAAACATTATAAAAGATGAGACTTTTTTTATCCGAACAAAAATATGGACAGTTGCACACTTGGCAAGCAACTTACAACACTGATACTTATTAGTACTAATAACATTAATGAGGTAGAAGGGAAAATTATAAACAAAATCAAGCAGGGTGTTGCATGTATTTTTTCAGGATCTCATGAAATGATATGCTATTGTTATCATTTGCAAGTAATACAACTTCTTAGCTAACGCTTTTAGTCCACTGTTCCCATTTAGCCACAGAGATTGATAAATTTGTGTCATGAGACATAACTACTATTTAAAATTGTGAAAGATATACTTGCCTTTAATTGTTCGAGAAGACGAAGATCTGCTGGGAAAGATTTACTTGGAGTGCCATCAATCTGTTTATAAGCAACTCCCAACTGAATTTCAGGAAGATCAGACAAAACATCAAGTTTGGTGAGATTCAAAGAAGAAAAGCCATTAATCTGACAGCAGTACTTCAGTGCAACTATATCAAGCCAACCACAACGACGAGGACGACCCGTTGTGGTTCCAAACTCCTGCCCAGCAAACCTAAGTAGGTCACCTCCTTGACCCAAGATCTCTGTAGGGAAAGGACCAGAACCAACTCTTGTAGTGTATGCTTTCACCTGCACGTAAAATTAACATGTGGATGCTGAACAAGCAACATAAAGCTTAAAATAATTTGACAACACCTACAAGCAATTTATTTTTTATTTTAAAGCACAAAGCACTAACTAAGAGCAGACTTCTGTCAAGTTTTTGGTCACCTTAAAGATACAATGCAACTTAAAGTTAAAATACATTCTTCAGACCTTATACAGATCTCCTAATGGCACAAGATTTCCTTTTCGCAAAAAGCACAGAAATCTTGCAAGTATAACATATTGGGTATCATTTTTCAACTAAATAACATCAAAATATTTTCCAGAAAAACACTCTTATATAATGCAAGTTTTACAAAATTTCAAGCATCTCCAATAAGCTGAAGGAGAAAAATAAATCCAGACAATAGAATTTTTGTTATAAGAAAAATAGTAGTAAATAAGTTAACCACTAACCACACCAATGAGATCACCGACGACTCTTGGAGCTATACCAAGACCAGTGCAGATCCCACCAGCTGACGGGCTTGATGAAGTCACAAAAGGATAAGTTCCAAAATCAATGTCCAGCATGGTAGCCTGACCACCTTCAACCAAAATTTTCTTCTTCTGTGCGATAGAATCATTCATGACATGCACAGTATCTGCAATGAAGGGCTCCAACCTCTCCGCAAATCTCTTGTATCTCTCAACTTCTTCCCTGAGCATTTCTGGGCCATATTTAAAGCCTTGGAATCTTGAAGCAGCATCTGATAATAAAAGATCAAGCTTCTGAGGGAAAATATCCATATGCCTCAAGTCACTTACTCTAATACCATTTCGGATCACCTTGCTCGAGTAACAAGGTCCAATACCTCTTTTAGTAGTACCAATAAACGATTTAGCAAGCTCAGCTTCTCTAAGCCCATCAACTTCTTGATGGAAATCAAATAGCAAGTGAGCACGGTCAGATACCAATATCCTTCCCTTGCAAGAAACACCGTTAGATTCCAAGCCATCAATTTCCTTAAAAAGACCCGGCAAATGCACCACAACTCCATTACCAATAACACAAAGAGTATCCTCATTAAGAATCCCCGAAGGAACAAGGTGAAGAGCAAATTTCTTTCCCTCTGCATTGTATATGGTATGACCAGCGTTAGCCCCGCCCTGGCATAAAAAAATAATGTTTACAGGCTTAAAGGCTAAACCGAGTTTGCAAACAACAAAATTTACTTCACATAAGCTAACAAGAAGCAAAAATTAAAATTAAAATCATAAAACCATAATCCATAGCAAATCAAACCCAATACCCAACTGAAATTACAAGTGAAATTGTTAAAGCAATCAATACTCAATTGAAATTAGCGAAAAAATTGAAATTCTACAGTATTGTACTAATTAAAGTTATCAACTTTACCAATTTTACCACTTAATTTACTTACCTGGCAACGAGCGACAACATCGAAATGCTGACCCAAGATGTCAACGAGTTTGCCTTTACCTTCATCGCCCCACTGGGAACCCAATACGCCGGAGACTTGACTGAGCGATCCAATACGACTGAGTGAGTCAATGGAGGCTGACTCGGCGACGCTCAAAGACGCCGCCGGGGAGGGAGGTTTAAGGGAGCATACTACGAAGTTGCGAGGAAAAAGAAGAGGCTTGTGAGGGGCAGGACGGTCGGCCCACTTAGAGGAAGTGATAGGGTTAGAGTCGAGGCTGAGAGAAGTGAGGTTCATAGCGAAGAAGAGACTGTTTGGTTGAAGAGAAAATAAGAAGGAAAATGGTAAAATGCGTTGAAGAGAGAGAGAGAGAGACGGAGGGTTTCTAACAAGAGGGTATTGGAGAAAGGGAAATTAAAAAGTTACATGCTTGTGATGGACAGGACTTTTACCGCCACACTGCACAGGCTTTTCAACCAATCATTAATTAATTGTATTTTTAGTTTTTACTAATTTGATTCCTTCTTTAATCCAATTTATGCCCAATAATTTAAAATATACACTATAAATAATAATAATAATATTTTTTCAATTGGTAAATTTGAAAAATACACAATAAAAAGATAAGACTACAGCAATTACTATCATTCTAGTATTTCCCTTGCTTCATTGAATATTAATAATTTAAATTTATATTAAGCATTGAAGATTATAATTATTGTAAAATTTCTTTTCAACATATATATATATGAAAAATTGGGTTATTTAAATATCATTATCTTTTTTATATCAAAAATTAATTTTTACTGAAATAATAAATTTCATTTAAACAAGATATTTTCTTTATTTATTTTTATTTTTAATATTTAATAAATATTAAGATGGTATCTAATTATTTATGCAAATATTTATAAAATTGTACTATTTATTACATTTTAATATAAAGTAAATACGTTAATTGAATATAATAAAAATTTTATGTTGTACATTTTATTTTTAAAAAATTAATTTTTCATGAGTGTAATAAAAAAAAATATTTACTTGTTCTGATTTTTTGAGGGAATAATTTTTTATATTAACAGGTGTACTATTTAATTAATGTATGCATAATTAATTTAATTTTGTACAGCGGATGACAGTCTAAAGGATTTGACTTGACTTTGACTTTGTTATCTTTTTCGCCGGATACTTTGACTTTGTTAGGCAATTGTATCTGAAAAATGTTAATATGTATTTGGCTGACTATCATTATCAAAATGTCTTTTTAGTTAATGGCATTAAGAAGGAAACTGAATCTAACATTAGCTTATCTACTAAATTTCGTGTTAAATTTACAGTAAACAACATTTTCAAGCCTCTTTATTTTAAATATGTTTTTCTTAAGAAATATCTCTCTCTCCTTTTTTTTTTTTCTAATGCACTCATAATCGAGTGAATCTTTGCTGCTTAACCACCACTGCAGGAAAAAGAGTCTCTCCTTACACTAATTTCACCATGCTATTAAAAAAAGTCATTAAATTAAGTGCTTTAATGATGCTTTTTTTTTTAAATGTAATTAAGTTAAAACTGTGAATGACATGAATAAGAAAATGGAAGCTAAACTAAGTGCCTTAATGACGGTTTTTAAAAAGTGTAATTAAGTTAAGTTTGTTAGTGACATGGATAAGAAAAAGTCGCTAAACTAAGCACGACTTAATGATTTTTTTTAAAAAGTGTAATTAAATTAAATCTATTAGTGACACGAATGGGAAAATGTCACTAAATTAAGTATTTTAATGACGGTTTTTAAAAAGTATAATTAAGTTAAATTTATTAGTGACACAGATGAGAAAACGTCGCTAAATTAAGCACGACTTAATAACACTTTTTTAAAAAGTGTAATTAAGTTAAATTTATTAGTGACACAAATGGGAAAACGTCGATAAACTAAGTATTTTAATGACGCTTTTTAAAAAGTATAATTAAGTTAAATCTGTTAGTGACACGGATGAAAAAATGTCACTAAACTAAGCATGACTTAATGAAACTTTTTTAAAAAGTGTAATTAAGTTAAATTTGTTAGTGACACGGATGCGAAAACGTCGTTAAACTAAGCGTTTTAATGACGCTTTTTAAAAAGTGTAATTAAGTTAAATCTGTTAGTGACACGGATGAGAAAACGTCGCTAAACTAAGCAAGACTTAATGACGCTTTTTTCAAAAGTGTAATTAAATTAAATATGTTAGTGACATGGATGGGAAAATGTCACTAAACTAAGCATTTTAATAACGATTTTTAAAAAGTGTAATTAAGTTAAATCTGTTAGTGACACGGATGAGAAAACGTCACTAAACTAAGCACGACTTAATGACGCTTTTTTAAAAAGTGTAATTAAGTTAAATCTGTTAGTGACACTGATGGAAAAACATCGCTAAACTAAGCATTTTAGTGACGCTTTTTAAAAAGTATAATTAAGTTAAATTTATTAGTGACATGGATAAGAAAACGTCGCTAAACTAAGCACGACTTAATGATGCATTTTTAAAAAATGTAATTAAATCAAATTGATTAATGACATATATAAGAAAGTGTCAATGATTTCGCTAATTTAATGATGCTTCGATGAGAATGTCATTAATTTTGTACAATTACTAATGTTTATTTAAAAATGGCTCATAATCAGTTTATACTAGAGTTCTAAGCCTAGGGGAGGATCGTGCCGGTGCGGAGGAGCAAGCGTTGTATCTCTCAAGGAAGTACACCGAAAATTGTAGTACACTGGAAGTACCCAAGGTCGTATCTCTTAAGAAAGTGCAATTGGAAATTATTTATTTTTCTAACAAGTAAAGAATAAAAGGATTGATTCAAATTTATAATTTAACTTTGAGAAAAATAATATTTAAAATGTTGAAACTAAAATGTAAATGTTTATATGGATACTAAAACTCAAATGCTATGTATGAAAGCGTCTAGGGTTTGTATTTCATTTATCAATCCTATATGTCCATGACCCCATCCAAATGATTATGTTTCTAGTTTTTCTTTTTTATTTCTAATAATTGAACCAATTGAAAACAAATTATTAGCTCTCGCATTCATAAGTTTTATTCAATGAATCTTCTCATAAGAAACTAAAACTTAATTCCTAGAACTTATATTTATAATTCATCCTAAGATCCTAATTGAAATTATTTCCGGTATTAAATTTCATCTCTCAATCCTTCATTCAATACCTAAGTTAAACAAATGGTGGCCAATCAATTGTTCATAATCATGCATTTAATTCAATAAGCAAAATTGAAACATAAAAAATTTGGGTGAAACTCAAATCATATAATAATCATGATAAAGTTCATACAAATCCTAGACTAAGATGAAATTAGTTCATGGGAACACCAAAAATAATCATCTAAATTTTATTTTTATCCCAAGAATTCATCAAATTAAGAATATTAATTATCAAAATTCCAAAGATTAATAAAACAAAAAATAAGAAATTGAAATCTCAAATTTTGCACTTTTGTTCTTATTCAACACCTTAAATCTTTACAAAAGATTCCCAAAAAAACCCCTTTACAAAAACTCTTCTTTTCCCTCTTACACCTCTTTCAAAATAGGTTTTAAGTGCCCATAATCGGCCTGGGCATGTTGCTTCTTTAGGGTGGGCATGTTGCTTCTTTAGTATGGCCATACCAATTAAATCTTGTTAAATTCGCAAATTTACAACATGGTAGTCCCAGGGTCGATTCACATGGGCGTGCAGCTTCTTTAGCACGGCCATATGCCAACTCTGGTCGAGTGTTTCCTTCATTAGCAGCTTGAGGTTTGATTGGTATGGCCCTGCAGCTCCTCTAGCATGGTCATGCTAATCTAAAGCTCTTCTTTTCAGCTCCTTTAAAGAATGCTTACCTAGCTAATGTCAAATCGCTTCAAGAATCTATCCATCTACCTAATAAATAAACAAACTACGCACAACAAACAAATACATTAAAAGCACTACTATAAAGCACAAAATCAACAATACATTACTAAATTAAACAACCAAAAATACGATTAAAAACAATAAAAATATAACAAAATAACTACCCCACACTTACATGTTGCTTGTCCTCAAGCAACTATCATGGCATAAATTAGGATTTTATCAATAATCACTACAATTCAAGTACTTCTTTAATAATTCCCTAACAAAAATGAAAAAGTAATAACACTCTTTTTTTTTTTAAGAAATTAATTACCTCTATTCATAACTAAAAAGACAGACTACTTGCTCAACTTAGTGTTTCTCTCAAATTGTTAAGAAAATTCATTTATAACGCTCAACCACTAATTTCATTAAAGGCTCATAGATAAAGTACTTCCTCATCTTTCTTCCATATTATTCTCACAAAAATTTGCAATACTAATATGTTCTTAACTTCAATTTTTTTATTTTTATTATTTTTCTATTCTATTCTTTTTATTTATTTATTTTTAATAAAATGAAACCCAATTCAGCTTCTTGAATCAATCAAAACATGTCCCCAAAACATGATGACTCCTTAACTCTATACTTACTTTAGCACTAATAGTCCAAAAAATATATAAATATATAGCTTCAAATGCCATGAACAACAACTTAACACAAACACAAAGGAAAATAACTAGACATAAGATGGGCAATTTCACCCCACACTTAGAACTACACATTGTCCTCAATGTGGACTAAGATATATAGTAAAGCACATAGGGTAGAAGAAACCCAGACTGCAAACCAAGGATTAGAAGCATAGCGCATACAAATTCCAGGAATTGCCTTTAACATAACACTTAAACAAAAGTTTGAACGTAAAAATAACCACATTAAAACGTTAAAAGTAACAATATGAAAATTAATCAAAAACTAAAGTAATAAAATAAAAGAAAACAAAATACACTAAGTTGCTGACTCAAGGGAAATGGAAGATCATGGATTTGGTGGTGGAGGAGGGGTATAAGCGATACGCATATAGGCAAAAAGAGCATCAAAGCGAGCATCCAAGTTAGCTTCCATCATAGTGAACTGACCCTCCAACCTAATAAATCGATTCACCGTTGCTGCTTCCATATCATTAATTCGCGCTTCCAATAGACGATATTCACTTGCACTTCCCTTTACAGGTGGTACCGGCATAGTAGAATTAGGATCACCATCAGGCATTGGCTCTTCGGCATCTGTATCCAAATTTGCATTCTCATCAATATCTTTTGATTCAACTCCCTCAAAATTCCTTGACGAGCTAGCCTCTCCTTTATTTCTATGTGTGGTAACATACTTCCTGCCTCGCTTTTCAACCAAACGCATATTTAGCATAGTTTTTAAGTCCACAGTTGTGTCCCTTGCCAGTGGCACCAGATTAGTGGTATTAAGATCAACCACCCCCAATGCAATTGCAATCTTCGAAATCAATCCTCCAATACAAATCACTCCACCTTCTGCCACAGTTACTTGTTGAACTTTTTGAGAAAACCAATAACCCACCATATAATACTTTTTAGCTTGAATGGACGAAAGAAAATAGAGTTCAAAACTACCAACCACCCCTGCACTAAAGCTCCGCTCGAACAAAGAATTTGAAAGCACCCGATGAATATAACACAAAACAGGATTTGACATTTCAGATGCCTTTGACATTCTTGGATTAAACTCACCGTGCCCGCCAAGTTCTTTCCATGCCATATTAGGGTCATAATCCTTAGGGGCACCATAACTAGCATGGTGATCATTCAGAGTAAGGAGGATATTGAATGCGTCAATAGTCATCTCAAAATTTCGGTTAGCCAGGCAAAATTTAACTAAGCCATCGAAATTTACTTCTATTCGTGGTGGCTTATATGAAAAAGAACTCAAAAATTCAAGAGTTAGCTCCCTAAAAGTGGGCAAATTAATCTAAGCAAATACCTATAATCCAGGACTCATGCTTTCAAATAAATTTTTCACCCTAGAAAACCATCCCAATGTTCTTAAAGTGTCCATATCAAAAAATTTAGAAGGTATAACTTTCCTAGCACTAAGAATGGCATATCTTGCTTCTTGCTCTTGGCTTCCAAATTCAATTTCTAGATATGGAGAAACTTGAGGTGGACGAGCTTGTGTAGATGGTGAATCCTTTAGTGATTAACTTGCTCTTCTCTTCTTTGGAACGACTTTCTTATGGGTTAGCATCTTTGTGCGAGGAGGCATCATGAAAAGGAATTAACGGTGAATTTGGAGTGAAGATTTAAATTGGTGCAGAAATCCTTTGGGTAATTTGAACTTCAGATGGTGATGGGTAAATTTGAAATTAAAGAATGGTTATAGTTTTAGAGAGAGAAAAGAGAAAGAAAAAAAAAGGGTTGAGAAGAAGACGCCAATGGAAGAAGGAATAGTTAGAGTTTTGGGTTTGAAAAGAAGGAAGAAAAGAAAGAAATAGAAATGAGAAGTTGAAGGGAGCACGAAAGAAAAAAAAATGAAAATAAAAGAAAAGTTCGAAACTTACTTGGGTGCAGGTCGCGCACACCCATGTTAATGAACTCACACGCCTATGCAATCAAAGCTCAATTCTGTCATTTTTGGTTTAGCATTTTTTTTTAACTTTGCAGACCTTGCACGCCCATGCAAAATGGACCTAAAACTGTTTTTTTTTTTTTTTTTTTGGAACACCAAAAATTTATCACACTAAAGAAAAAACATATTAAATGGTCAAAACAATTAACATTCTAAATAAAGTTACTTCAATTTCTAAAAATATATACAAAATTTTCAAAACATAGGAATTTGTTTAAAAATTAATTTTTTTTCCTAATTATTGTTGTAATATATATATATATATATATATATATATATATATATATATATATATATATATATATATATATATATATATATAATTAATTAATAAAATTAAATATAAAAATTTGTATAAATTCAATTCACTTCAATTTTTGAGTTTTCAAAAATCTATTCTCTAACCTCATTCATTTTTTGTTCTTCGATTCCCCTCCCTTTCAATTAGACAAACCAAGCTCTAAAACTCACTTGGCATCAACCCAACCAAATCACCTCTTCTCTAACTCTTACACTCTTACAGCACACAGACAGACCCATCAACGAAGGTCTCTTTGCAAGTGGTTAAACCACTCTTTGCCAGCCTAGAACTAAGGTCATCATGCTCCAAGCCTTACCAGCATCACTCTCTCCTGATAACTCGAGCTGGGGATTTCAAAACTTCTAGCAATTGGTATTTTTATTTTTTTCATTAGCTTCCATTAAATGAGTTTCTTTTTTCTTAAAATAAGGGATTAATTGGAAAAATGGAAAACTCTAATTTGATTTGGGCTTAAGTTAAAATTAATAACCCAGATATGTAATGTTGTAGAGTTCTATGTTATGTGTTTCTTGAATCATCCATTTGTGTTTGATACCAAGCTTGCTTATGCAATGGGAATTTGCTTGTTGATTATTAGGTAACTTGATTCAAAATGGACAAAAGTTGGATGCGCAAGTCTAGGGCAAGCAAAGCATATAGTGATGGATTGGCTAAATTCATCAAATTTGCTATTGAAAAATCATCAATTAATGGAGCAATTTACTGTCCATGTAGAAAATGTTTTAATAGATTCTTGTTTGATGCTGACACTGTTCATGAACATTTGTTATGGGACGACTTTCAACAAGGATATGATTACTAGGTGTTTCATGGAGAAAATATATTTTCATCATCAGATGATCAAAATAGCCATATTGAGGCAACTCCAAGAAATGTGCAAGAAAATCTTGATGGAGAATATCAAATGAGGAGACTTCTCCAAGATACATTTGGAGTTGCACCTGAACAAAATTCACAAGATGTGAAGAGTTGCATTTTAAAATCTGAATTCACCCATTGAAGAAAGCCAACACTTAGGTGATGATCCGTAACATATTGATGGAGATTTTAGCAAAAATGACCATAGATCGAGATACCAAAATTTGGAGACATATATTGATCAAGAATTTTATCCAGGTTGTACAAAATTCTCAAAAATATCATTCTTATTGTGATTGTTCCATCTTAAATGTCCGTATGGTTGGTCAGCAAAGTCCTTTAGCATGTTTTTAGAGTTATTAATAGATGCCTTTCCTCATGGTGTTTCTTTGCCATCATCTTATTATGAAGCTAAGAAGATTATCTAGGAGTTAGGACCAGGATATCATAAGATTGACTATTGCCCAATAATTGTATATTATTCTGGGAGGATATATTGAATTATGAAACTTGCAATATTTGCTTATCTTCATAGTGGGTGGTGAACAAAGATGACGATGGTGATACTATAAATGAAAATGAAGAAAAGTCATGGAAGAAAAAGGCGGCTAAAGTCTTACGGTATTTTCCTTTAATACCAAGACTAAAACGGCTTTGCACGTCTTCAAAAACTGCAACATCCATGAGATGGCATATGGAAGGTCGCACTAAAGATGGAAAATTGAGACATCCAGCAAATGCATTAGCTTGGAAAGAGTTTGATGCTAGATATCCAAAATTTGCTTCTGATCCTCGTAGTGTAAGGCTAGCACTAGCTAGTGATGGGTTTGACCCATTTTGAACAATGAGCACTACATATAGCACTTGGCCTATTTTATTGATTCCATATAATTTAGAGCCTTGGAGTTGTATGAAACAGTCTTCCTTGATACTGTCAATGGTTATTCCAGGAGATAAGGGACCGAGAAATGATATTGATGTTTTCTTACAACCTTTGATTGATGAGTTAAAGCAGCTGTGGGAGGGTGTTGATGAATATGATGCATCAAGTAGTCAAAATTTCAAATTATAGGTAGCTTAACTATGGGCCATTAATGATTTTCCTGCTTTTGCTAATTTATCAGGTTGGAGCACTAAAGGTCGTGTTGCATATCCTTCTTGTGGGGATTTAACTCATTGTAAATGGTTATGCAATGGGGCTAAATTTTGCGATATGGGACATTGTAAATGGTTAGAGCACAATCATCCTTTTTGCTTTCAAAGTGATCAATTTGATGGCACTAAAGAATTACAAACTGCTCCAGAACCACTTTTTGGTACTGATGTCCTAAGGCAATTATCTGGGGTTAATTTCACTTATGGAAAAGCTACAAAACCATCCAAAAAAAGGTCTAGGGAACCAATAGATAAAATAATAGATCATACTGCTAATGAGCAAACCATTAATAATGAAGTTGGGGTGTTTGAAGATCTTGATGATTTCATTGGGGAGTCTGCTGATGTTGATACTTAAGCCTTTGTAGATCAAGTACCACAGAGTACCTTACCCTGCATGTGGAAGAAAAGAAGTATTTTCTTTGATTTGCCATATTAGGAGTTTAATCTTTTGCATCATAATTTAGATGTGATGCACATAGAAAAGAATGTTTGTGATAATATCATGAATACCTTGTTGAATCTTGAAGGTAAGAGTAAAGACAATTATAAAGCACAACTTGATTTGGTGGAGTTAGGTATAAGGCATGAGCTTCATCCTATCAATGGACCTAATAATGTGGTCCATTTGCCATAAGCATGCTACACTATGATTACAAAAGAAAAAGAATTATTCTTAAATGTGCTGAAAAATCTTAAGGTTCCTGATAGGTATGCGTCTAATATATCAAGGTGTGTAAATTTGAAAGATCGCAAGCTTTCAAATCTTAAAAGTCATGATGCTCATATTTTGATGTAAGATATTCTCCCAATTGCTCTACGAGCTTCTATGCCTCTTAATTAGATAGCTATTATCTTTGATTTGTCATCGTTTTTTAAATCATTATGCTCTAAAACCTTTGATATAATGGAACTTAAACAATTAGAAGCGAGTGTCGTACTAACATTATGTCTCTTAGAGAAGACATTTCCTCATGGTTTTTTTACCATTATGGTGCACTTGGTTATACATTTAGCTAAAGAGGCTAGACTTGGTGGCCCTGTGCACTATAGATGGATGTTTCGTATCAAGAGGTTAGATTCCAATACTAGTTTTCTAATATCAATAATCAGTATAATACGATATATTAAATGGATTTTTCCCCATGATTAACTTTGCAATTGTTAATTTATAGGAACTTGATGGTTTTGAAATCTCTTGTGAGAAACAGAGCTCAACCGGAAGGCTTCATCGCTGAAGGTTACATTGCAAATGAATGTTTAACATTTTGTTCACGATATCTTCAAAGTGTGGAGACAAGATTTACTCGTCCTCAAAGGAATTTTGATAATGTTGACAATGGAGAACTATTGTAATACCCAAGGTCTCCATAGCTCATCATAAATATAAATTTTATGGATATAGTATCAATGACATAGTGATAGGATGAAAGAAACTCTTGTTGATGCTAAGTGCTTGAGTGTATATTTTTATGAAATATGAATATTTATTGTATGTTTCATTGAATTAATTTTAGGTAATATGGCTTAGTTTAAGCTTATTATGATATAGGAAGGTAAGATTTAAAATGCCAAGTGAAAGAGAAGGAAAAAAGTTACGAAAAAATTTTTAAGTTCAAGAAACGTTTTCGGGTGGGCTTGTTGATGGGCTTTTGGACTCAAAGCCCAAGCCCATGGAGTGGCCGGCCTTAAGGCCTCTAATTTTGGGTGGAGCTTGATTAAATTATGGTTAGAACAAGTTAATTAGGGGTTAGGGTAAGAAGGAGTTAGAATTAGTCACCTTTGTTGACTTATGTCAACTTTACACCTAAGCTTCCTACTTTTCCATCACCATGATTATGTTCATTTTGGTGATAATGGAATTCATTATTATGATGCTTAGCCACCATACACCTAAGGGCCATCTCAATCATCCATCTTGATCAATCTTAGCCCTCCATCTTAAGTAAAAATATGACCATTGATCTTGTAGGATCAAATCACCACCATTGATTTTATTTGTATATAAAATGAAAATGTGTTAAACCATTTCATTTGTAACCTACACCAAAAATTTCACCCTCACCAAAGAATAAAAACCTCCCAACTTATTCTTCAACTTAGAGCTAAATTTGGAGCATTTCAAGGTGAGATTTATTACTTAAGTAATTCCTTTCTTTTCTTAGCCTAAGTGTGATAGATTGTTAGTAACTATTTCTTTTTTTTTAATTCCTATGATTGGATTTTGGTGGAATGATTTGAAGAAGAGTTAGTTTGGCATGTTAAGTGATGAAATATGAGAATTGGGGTTAAGGATTTGGGGTTTAATAGATGAATAATAACAAAGGAAGCATGAAAAATCAATGAAGAGGGAGTTTAGGTAGGGTTCGGCCAAACTAGGATTTTTAGGGGAAGTGTCCAAAATTTTTTTTAACAATATCTAATGTTATTTGGGATGTTGAAAAGTGGTTTAAAAATGTAAAATTTGAATTTAGAGATTTTATTCAAAAATTGAAATCCTTGAAGGCATAATGCATGATATAAGGGAAGTGTGTAATGTGAAGTGTAGTTAGATGTTTGATTATTGTTGTAGACTTTGCATGACATTAATTTCACCTTTGAAAGATCAATTTGAGATTTGATTAAGAAATTTTGGGTTTTCTCCAAATCATCCCAATTTGGTAAAGTTAGGGTTTATGGGAATTGAAAGAGGTTAATTTCAATTGGTGTATGAATGTTGATTGTGTGAGTATTAATTTGATAAATCCATGTTTAATTTGAAGTTTGAAAATGAATTTGATAATTTTTCCTAAATCTTGGAGTTTTGAGTCACCTTGGGAGTTCCAAGATTTAAACTTGAATTTTTAAGATTTATTGGTTAAATAAGCTTGTGATTAATTCAATTTGATGTTTATGAAATCAATTTGAAATGTGGTTGATGAAAATGATTTTTCAACTCTATTTGGAATATACCAAAGTAGAGATTTTGAATTTTGAATTTTGTTAATTTCCCTAAATGTTAGAAAATTGATTGCATTGGTTTCCATTGATAAACATAGGATTTAATTAAGGAATTAGGAAGGAAAAGGAACCTAATTGTTTTGATGAAAGGATTTGGACAACATGGGATTTTGGAATAAAGTGATTAAATAATTAATGTGTTTATGTATGTTATTGTTTAATGTATTGGAATGTGTTTTGGTGATTAGTAGTAGGAAGTTGATGTTAAGTTGAGTTAGAATGAGATTAGCAAGTTAAAGGAGTAGGAATTAATATGCAATTGTTTGGAGTGTATTTGTAGAATCGAAAGGCAAAGGCATTGCTCGGGATACCAAAGAGCCTCGTTATAATCTGCATTAGAACTATCAGTATAGGAGCTAAGAAGCAAAAGGTGAGTACCTAATAATATTATATTCCTTGTGCTTTAAATATAAGCATGAATGCTGAATCACTTTCCCTAATTAAAATGCATTGCAATTCTTTGGCATGCATGATATGCTGTACTAATTATTAAATTAAATACCCTTTATGGCACTTGGCCAAATGAGCCTTATTGCTTAATCTCATAATATGATCAATTATAGGGATTTTGATTATTTATTGATGTATTATCCATTGAATCATTTCATGGATAGAGAAATAAAATGTTATAATGATATCATGATAAGCAGAATACCCCTTTGATGTGGGGCAATACATCAACCTTGTGCACAATGGTAATGAACTCACGGATAGGGTAAAGATTATCCAAACCTTAGTTGGGAAGGGTTTAAGGTCCCCAGTACGTACGGCCCGATCAATTGTACGTGTGACTAGGAATGGGGGACTGGGTAAGGCGTAGGCTGCCACTCGATTGATTATGGGGGAAACACCCCGTTTGTAAGAAAGTAAATATTCTGCTAAGAAATTACAATATTTACTGTATATGGAAAAGTATTCCATAAGAATAACTCTTGACCCATTTTATTTTATTGCTATAAGAAATTATCATTAAACCACATACCATTTGCTTATTTTATATAGTATTATTTTGTACTCACTGAGTTTTGTCTCACCCCATAGCTGTTATTTATTTTCAGGATCAGTTGATAGTTTGGCAAGGTAAATTCCAAGTTCTACGTCTTCGCTTAGAAATTGCGTTGCTAATTTTGGTATCATCATGTACATATTATGTTGTATTTTGGAAGTTTCACTCTAGAGCTCCATGTTTTGTTAAAGTCTGTAATAATGGTATAACTTAGAGTATCATTAGTATGTATGATTGGGTATTATTTTAGTACAGTTCAGATACATGATTAATACTCACTTGAGTTGCAATTAGAATACTGGAAAATGGAGTTCAAAAGCGATAAGTATGAAAATGAATTTAGACGTTGAATGCCTATTACATGGGTAATTAACACGGTAATCGGAAATAAGGAATAAGAATTATGGCTACGATCTTGGGTTAAGGATAACGTAATAGTAACAGCTTATGAGCTATAGGTTATTCTACGGGTTTAGGTGACTTTACGTCTCCCTATGCCCTAGAACAGTCACGGCTCAAAGATGGGTCGTGACAACTATATATTTTCTCAATTGGTGGATGAGTACTAGGGAAAGTAGAAAGTGTGGTTCTTGATGAAATGTCTTTGTCACAAGCTCATCGATATGTGCTACTTCATTATGAACAAATATCTCATTATTGTTGGTAAGGAAGTTTATATGTTGGTTCATTTTTTTTCTATTTTCAATTATGTGAGGAATTAATGGTGTTTTTTAATTTAGTGAATTTTTGGCTGCCCAAAGAAAAGCTTGTCGTCCAAATCGAACTAATGAAAAGATTGAACATAAGTGGTTGGTTGAAAATTTTCCACAATGGCTTTTAAACCAGGTAATATTAACATTAATCAATTTAATTGCTTATGGAAATCATGTTATACTTCCTAATTTAATAGTAATATAATACTTTGTGTTTGATAAGTCAGGTGCCAATGATGATCAAGAATAATTGTTCAAAAGAGTTAGTAGCTATAGCTAGAGGCCCAAACAATATTGTTAGATGGTTTAGTGGTTTCATTATTAATGGCTTTAGATACCATACAAAGAGTCGTGATCGATTAAGAAAGACTCAAAACAGTGGAGTAGTTGTGGAAGTGGATGGAAAGCCATATTATGGTGTGCTCAATGACATAATTGAGTTAGATTACTACAGAATGTTTAAAATTGTAATGTTTAGATGTGATTGGTTTGATGTTAATTCAACAAGGGGATTGAAAAAGGATCCAAATGGGTGCATATTGGTCAACTCCTACAGGTTAATACATACAGGGGACTCCTTACAAGACAATCCATTTGTATTCTCATCTCAAGCAAAACAAGTGTTTTATGTGCAAGATCCAAAAAATAAAAATTGGTCTCAAGTGATTCATACAAAACCGAGAGATTTGTATGATATGGGTTTGGGATCACAATACGAGGGTGATGATACCTACACTGAATGTATGCCTCAAAATGTAAATGTGGCTAATATTGATGATAGTCAGACCAATTGGGCTAGGGCATATATTGAAGAACAATCTAATAATTAAGGCATCATTTATTGTTTAATTGTTTTTTTTATAATAAATTTTATTTTGTTGTCTCTATCTTAAGTTTTAAGCCTTGATACACTTAAGTGGCGTTATCTTTGATAATGTGATTTTTGAATCTACAGAAGGTAACTTAAAATAAATATTTGATTTAATTATAATAAAGCTAAAGATTCTCAAATTCAAATTGGAACCATAAAAAAGATTATTTGAATGCTCATATTGAAACTCATGTTTTTCATTTAAAGATGTAGTAATTATACAAATTTAATAAAAATATATTTTACATGTTTAAAATCACTTTAAATTAACAATTCAAAATTTAATGAATATGTTAAGTCAAGCCGAGTTCCTAATCTATCTAAGTAATTCAACAGCCAACTCAACAGGAATGTTAATTCCTATTTACTATATATATATATAACTAAATTCAATAAACCCTATTTACGATAAATATAACTTAAAGAGTCATAAAATTTTAAATTACTAAGTAAACCCTATTTAATTGTGTCACCTTATTTTTCTAAGTTTTAAGTGTGGCAATTATTTTCCTATTTCCCACTAATATTTTATCTACAAATTAACGTCTCCACTCTTAACAAAAAAAATTCATCGCCTTCCCCTTTATTCACTATCTTCTTGGCAGATACTTACTTAGGTATATGACTGAAATTATCATTTTTTTTTCTAATTTGAATATTCAATGCTCATCAAACAAGTATTATAATCTAATTAAAATTTGCAGGTTTGTATTCATGGCTAGAAAATGTTTTCGTGAATATTTGATTTCTCGTGATGTTCAGATTACTCAAGAACCAAACGTGGAAGAAACAATGGAAACTAATCAACCAATCTTTGATGACGACGAGACCCAACCACCTGACAGTCTATACAATGACACCGAAGTATAAGAGAATGAGAATGAAGTTTATGATGATATCGAAATTAGAGGTACGATAGGTATTAAAGTACTTAATTTTATTTTAATAATATAATACCAATAATTTTCTTATTATTTATTCAGGCTCTTTTAGAAAAAAATAATTGAGAGGTGAAGAAATAATTTTCTTAATTTAGAGAAATACTGATGTGCGTTACTAAGAAATAAGTTACTAATGTGAAATCTACTGGAAAGTGGGGGCTTATTACTGATGTGTGTGCTGAGTTGGTGGTTGTAATTTCATGGCCCCAATCATACAAACTTGAAAATTACCATAAATTACGATATTAGAAAATTAGTCATTGAATGAACCCACTCATCACCAAGGTTTTTGTGTGGTTGCCATGAAATATACAAATGTATAAATTAATTAATTTAAAAATATTATTTCTTAGCCCACTCTAATTTGTATACATAACTAATTAATGGTCCCAAATATTGTTTGAAAATTAATTTGTATTTATTAACTTACTGGTCCCAAATATTGTTTCTCTAGTTTGAAAATTACAGTAGACATTTTATAAGTAATTTAAGCCATATTATTGTGCTGCACCTTAAAAATTAAATTTCTTAAGACTGAAAAATTATTTTTTTAGTTATTATTTTAGTGTTATATTTGTATTATAAGAAAATTTTTTATTCTAATAATTAGACTTATAAAAATTAAGTTAATATTAATTATCTATATTTTTAATTAGGTGTGCAAGGTGAAGTGCGTAAAAAGCGAGGAGATACTCGTGCTAAAGATGTTTGGACTTCACCCAAAAGCGAAAAGGTGATTGTCCAATTCAATAATATAGGGCGACCAATTTAGAAGAGTGATGGAATTTTGGGTGGTCGGCTTGGTACTGTTGCAAAAAAAAAAAGAGTTCATTGAATATGAAAGTTGGCACAAAATGCCTAATTTAGAGAAAGAAAATTTATGGAAGTTGACTCAGGTGATTTCAATTATTTTATTCATTTTTCATTCAAAAGCAACTAGTGTATTAAATTAATATTTATTATATATTCTATACATCCGTTTTAATCTGTTTAATATTTTGATATAGTCATACTTTGAGATCCCTGATGATGTTAATGTTAAAAGTTGAGTGCTGGGTTCAATTTGCAAGAAGTGGAAGAACCATAAGCATGATTTAAAAAATAAATATTTTTTGCCTGGGAGATCAATGGAAGAGACTATAAACTCAGTTCCATTAGGAGTGATTCCAGAACAGTGGACAAACCTTGTTAAGTATTGGAATTCTGATTATTTTCAGGTAAAAAATAATGTAGTATAATTTATATATTTTTCTTTTTTTTTTTAGACACAAATATGCTTGTAGTTATTTGTGTGTTATTTGCAGAAACTCTCTGAAAGGGGTAAAGTAGCAAGGGTGAACCACAAAACATCTCATACTTCTGGTTCAAAGAGTTTTGCAAGGAGCAGAGAAGAATATGTGAGATTTTTTTTTAATCATGATTTTCAATTAAAGTATATTTGATTTAATATGAATTAATGTTATGGCAGGAAGTGAATCATGGAAAACAGCCTAGACGCCTAGAGTTCTTCAAAATGACACATAAAGAAAAAAGGATGGAACTTTCATTAATGATGAAGCACAAAAACTTGTGGTAATTTTTTTTCCAATAATAATTTGATATAAATTGATGATTATTTTAGATTTCATCTCGTGCATTCTAATTATTCAATTTAAGAGTAATTGAGGATAGCAATTCTAATTAGCATTCATTTTTAAAAAAATCAATTCTTTGATACTTGTGTTAACAGGAGACAGCTACCAACAAAATTATAGAACGTAGTGCAACATTTGAGGATCTTGATACAAAAACTATTGAAGATGAATTGTTTACTGAAATCTTCTGCCAAGATCAATATGGTAGGGTTAAAGGATATGGACTAGGTGTGACACCAACACGACTATTTGAGCTTATGATGTAGTGTTCTCTTTATAACAGTTCTCTCTCTCAAGTAATAAGAATTTTCTCTCCCTGCCCGTGGACGTAGGTCATATTGGCCAAACCACGTAAATTGCTGTGTTTTCTTTTTCTTTTTATTTTCTGCTGCATTTATAACAAGTGGTATCAGAACTCTTGGTTATTCAAATCGAATCTAGGGCATTGCTGTTGAAGATGTCGCTTCAGAAATTCAAAATTGAGAAGTTCAATGGGTCAAACGATTTCATCTTGTGGAAGGTGAAGATGAAGGCTCTTCTAGTACAACAGGGATGCACAGCAGCGTTGGAAGGAGAAGAAAGATTACCAGCATCGATGGAGGTAGCAGAGAAGGCTACGATTTTATCAAAGGCTCACAGTGCAATTCTGTTGAGTCTGGGTGACGAAGTTCTGAGAGAAGTTGTTGATGAAACGATTGCTGCTTCGTTATGGAAGAAGCTCGAAGGTAAGTATTAGAAGCGATCCTTAGTGAATCATTTGTACCAAAAGCAGCATTTATATACTTTGAGAATGTCAGAAAGTATACATGTTAAAGATCATGTTGATAATTTTAATCGTATAATCCTAGATTTACAAGGGGTTGGGGTTAAAATTGATGATGAGGATCAAGCAATAATCCTTTTGTGTTCCTTGCCTGATTCATATGAAAATTTCATTGATACTATGTTATATAGAAGAGAGACAATCTCTATCAATGACGTTAAAGATGCCTTACAGTCCAAGGAATTGAAGAGAAAAGTCTCTGGTTCATATGAAAGTGGATCAGATTCAACTCTGGTCATTAGTAGAGGTAGGAGCAAGGAAAGGGATGGCAGAAATAAAAATAAGGGACGCTCAAAGTCGAAGTTCAAAGGACCTCGATGCTATCATTGTAAGGAGCAGGGACACATTAGAAGGGATTGCCCACAACGCAACAAACCAAAAGAGAAGAAGGAATTAGATGGTAAAGCAAGTGCTTCTGTGGTACAGGAAAATTCTGATGATAGTGAACATGAAGGTAGTGATGTTTTGACTGCTAGCACTTCCAGAAGAAAAGATATATGGGTGATGGACAGTGGTGCATCTTATCATATGACTGGAAACAGAAGCTGGTTTCAGTCCTTTAAGGAATGGAAAGGCAGTGTTCAGTCCGCTGATGATGGAGAGCTTGATGTCCTAGGTAGCGGTTCATTGCAAATAAAAATGCATGATGGGATAGTCAGAATATTAAATGCTTGGTATGTTTCTAAACTAGGCAAAATCTGATTTCTTTGGGTACTCTTGATAAACAAGGGTACCAATATGCTGGTGGTAATGGGCAGCTTAAAGTTATTAAGGGTGCTATTACTGTGATGAAGGGTATACGACAACATGGTATATACAACCTCCTGGAAAATACAGTGATGGGAAAAGTGGCTGTCTCTTCCTCCTTAGAGTAGAATAATGAGATGACAGATTTGTGGCATCGCAGATTGGGACACATGAGTGAGCAAGGGCTTGCAGTTTTGAGTAAAAAAAGGATTGCTGGATGGAGCTGAAACTGGAAAACTAAAATTCTGTGAGACTTGTGTTTTAGGCAAGCAACATAGAGTCAAGTTCAGCCATGGTAAGCACACTTCCACTAGTATTCTTGATTATATACACTCAGATGTGTGGGGTCCTTCTCGGGTTAAGTCTCATGGTGGATGCAGTTATTTTGTCACGTTTATTGATGATTACTCTAAGAAGGTTTGGATATATTTTCTGAAAACAAAAGATGAAGTGTTTGGGCGGTTCAAATAGTGGAAGACTATGGTTGAAAAACGCACCGGTAAACAAGTCAAGACGCTCAGAATAGATAATGGGTTAGAATTCTATAATAAATCTTTTGATGAGTTCTGCAAGAAGGAAGGTATAGTGAGGCACCGCACTGTACAACATACACCACAACAAAATGGAGTTGCAGAACGCATGAACCAAACACTTCTACAGCGTGCTCGATGCATGCGACTAAATGCTGGACTTTCAAAGGAATTTTAGGCTGAAGCAGTTAACACTGCTTGTTATCTAGTGAACAGATCTCCATCAACTGCAATTGATTTAAAGACTCCTCAAGAGGTATGGTATGGTACTTCCTCTGATTATTCTGGCCTGCGTATATTTGGTTGTCTTGCTTATGTTCATGTTAATGATGGTAAGCTTGAGTCTAGGGCAATAAAATGCATATTTCTAGGGTATGTTGCTGGGGTTAAAGGATATAGACTATGGTGTACTGAAAATAATAGAAACCCCAGATTTCTTATTAGCAGAGATGTTACTTTTGATGAATCTGCTATGATTGGTCAGAGGAAGGAGCTTCATGATCTTGCAGGAAAAAGTGTTCACGGTGCTGACTAGAAGGTGGAGTTCGAAATTGAAACTTCAAAGAGAGTGACAGAGAATTCTGTCAATGAGCCCAAAAATGTACAAGAGGAAGAATCACAGAGTATAGCAGAAAGAAGACAAAGAAGGGAAATAAAAAAACTAGCAAGGTATGCAGATTATGCAGAGGTTATTAACACTAATCCTATTGCTTATGCTTTGGCAGTGGCAGAAAGCATAGATTATGATGAACCTCGATCATACAAAGATGCAATAAAGAGTAAAGATGCAGCAGATTGGTTAATTGCCATGAATGAGGAACTGCAATTCCTTGAAAAGAACAAGACCTAGGATCTAGTACCATTACCAAAAGATGTCAAGCCAGTGGGTTGCAAATGGGTCTTCAAGAGAAAGGAAGGTATTCCTGGGGTTGAACTAGCTAGGTTCAAGGCACGGCTTGTGGCAAAAGGTTTTTCACAGAAGGAGGGAATTGATTATAATGAGGTGTTCTCACCAGTTGTGAAGCATAAGACCATTCGAGTTCTTCTAGCCATGGTAAGTGCATTTAACCTTGAACTAGAACAACTTGATGTAAAAATTGCTTTCTTGCATGGAAATTTAGAGGAGCAAATTTATATGTCACAACCAGAGGGTTTTCTTGATTCTGCAAAGGAAGACTATGTGTGTTTGCTAAAGAAATCCTTGTATGGTTTGAAGCAATCATCGAGGCAATGGTATAAGAGGTTTGATGCATTCATGCTTTCTCATGATTTTATTCGCAATCAGTTTGACAACTGTGTTTACTCTAGAAAATTGTTGGATAATTCTTTTATATATTTGCTGCTATACGTTGATGACATGTTAATTGCAGCTAAAAATAAGGCTGAAATTAACAAATTGAAGACTATGCTACGTAGTGAGTTTGAGATGAAGGATTTAGGTGCAGCTAAGAAGATTTTAGGCATGGAGATATGGAGAGACAGGAAAGCAGGTCTATTGTATTTATCACAGCAGAAATACATAGAAAAGGTGTTGCAGTCTTTTCTTATGGAAAATTCCAAGCTTGTAAGCACTCCTTTGGCAGCACATTTTAAACTTGATGAAAGTGCATCACCTAATACAGAAGAAGAAAAAGACTACATGAGTCGAATTCCATACTCCAGTGCAGTTGGGAGCTTAATGTATGTAATGGTGTGCACTAGACCAGATTTAGCACATGCTGTGAGTGTGGTAAGCAGGTTTATGAGTAATCCTGGAAAGACTCACTGGGAAGCTGTTAAGTGGATTATGCGATACTTAAAAGGTACAAGTAACTTTTGCTTGGTTTATGATTCTAGTGGTTTTGCTAGTGGTATGATTGGCTATACTGATTCTGATTATGCTGTAGATCTCGTGAAAAGAAGGTCCTTGACATGTTATATCTTCACCCTCTTTGGATGTGCTATTAGTTGGAAAGCAACACTTCAATCCATATTGACGGAAGGGGTTAAAGAAGGAATATGGTTACATGGTCTCATTGGTAGTTTGGGTGTAGAAGTACAGACTCCTTTCATTTATTATGACAGTCAGAGTGCTTTAAGCTTAGCCAAGAATCCAGTTTACCATGAGAGGTCAAAGCATATTGATGTCAGGTTAAACTTCATTAGAGATATTATTGAAAGTGAAGTTTTTTCTATTCAGAAGATAGCCACAACAGATAATCCAGCAGATATGTTGACAAAGCCGTTGCCTTTTGAAAAGTTCAAGCACAGCTTGGACTTGGTGAATGTTCGCATAGTATGATACCCTTAAGGGCATGGATGGTAGGGGAGTTATTCTTGTTTTTTGATGCCTTGGGATAATTCAAGTCAAGGTGGAGAATTGTTGTGTGACCCGAATTATAACCCAACCCGAAATATTGGCTCGACCCAAAAGAGGAGAAAAACTGAGATCTGTGGTGGAGACGGAGAGCGAGGGCCGAGTGCGGGGGGCGAAGCCCCACGCAGTATGGTAAGGTCCTTTTTTGTAAATTTGGATGCTATATATATTTAGTGTTAGGGCTTATGATGTAGTGTTCTCTTTGTAACAGTTCTCTCTCTCACGTAATAAGAATTTTCTCTTTCTGCCCGTGGACGTAGGTCATATTGGCCGAACCACGTAAATTGCTGTGTTTTCTTTTTCTTTTTATTTTCTGTTGCATTCATAACATAACATATACGAGTTATATTTTGTTTAACAATAAAATAATATCATATGCCTTAATTAAATATTTTTTCATGTATTAATTTAAATGTACATGTACGTGAAAAAATATTCATAATTCATGGTATGGACAAATCAAACCCATAACAAAATATATCATAAAGTTTTTATCATATCTTCAAATTTTTAAAATTTAAAATTTAAAATTTTTGGATGAAATTAATTAATTAAATATTCTTTTAAAAATTTTTGGATTTAAATTAAATTAAATCAGTTTAAATATATTATTATTATTATTATTATTATTATTATAGGATAGGTCTAATTGGTGGAAAAGACAACAATCATACACTATTGATTGAGGCAGAGGAGAGAGAGAGCTGCTGCAATCGGAGGGCCATCGTTTGACTATCGGACACTGCCATGCACTAGCCAGGGAGGTTTGCCAGGTGTCTACGAAGCCAACGGTTGAAGCACACTGCCAACTGCCGCTTCAAGTTGCCAACTAGGATTTTTCGAGCTCATTTTTGGCTGTTTATGATTTCCATTTGCGACGATTCCAATATCTTAGACTCCTCTTTTCTTAAGCTTTATTTTGATATCTTCATTTACTAATTTTCGTTGATGTTTGGATTTGGCCGGAATCCGACGAATCAACCAGCTATCGACACAGATTCTAATAGATAACCGACAAGTGAGGGAGAATGGTATATATATTTGAATTTTACATGCCAAGACAAGTCCATTGGTAGTGAATTCATTACTATCAGTCACCATTTATATTTTTTGGTGACATTCCAATGAGTGCTGTTTAGCATATTTCGTCTTGATTTTTCAGAGTATAATTTGATGTTTGAGCAAGATTGATTGTAAGGATAATGATTGATGAATTAGCACATAAATTGTAATTAATTAATTGATAAATCCTAAAAGTATATGTGTAAGTTTACCTTAAATTCAAGGGGGATTAGGTCTATCTGAAGAGAACTCTGTCAAATTTTAATAGATTTTCCATTAATTAAGAAGAATTAATTCTTTAATTATTATTATATCTTATTCTGATGATCCTTTGATATTTTATTTTATAGATCATCCAAGATAGTCTTCTGTAGCTCATAGTTAGAGTCAGTGATATCTGATGTGTATTATTTTTATATATATTATGGTCTATTTTAAATAGAAATTAGTTATTTTATTTATTATTTTTACTTATATTTTGTGTTTTATTTTTTATTTGGTTTTTGGAAGGATTTTAGTTATTTTGTAGGTGGTGGAATTAATTTGGAATTCAAATAGAAGAAGAAAAGGAGATGAGCTAATTAAGAAGTTTTCAAGTTAATTTGGACAAGGATCTGAAGAATTTTTCCTATTGAAGACTTTTTCTTATTTTAGGAGACTTTGTTAATTAGGAAACAAAAGGACTTACTCTAAAAGAAGAGAACGTTATTTTAATAAAGGAGAGGGGAGAGAACAAAGAGCATGAAGGAGGCAAGCTTCAAGATTGAAGAAGACAATTGAGAGATTTAATTCTTCATCGTCGTTCATGTTTTCCATGATTTTTCTCCAATTCTCTTGGTACTTTTATTTTATTATGTGTAACTAAATTTCTTAGTTAGGGATTAATGGCTTGAAGCACAATTTCTTTTAATCATCTAATTCAATTCAATATTTCATGATTTGGGATGTTTATTATGCTTAATGCTTGATTTGATCTGGCCAATCTTATTCTTGTTTTTTGTTGAATTGTTTATCGAGAGAGAACAATTTAATAGGCCCATATTCATCAAATTAATTGTCAATACATAAGAGATTATGGTTGAATAAATTAGTTATCCTTAGGGTTTGCTTAAAGATCATCTTTGATAATTTAGAATTAATTCAATTGAACGAGAGTTAATATTATAGGTTTTTAGAGGTGTGATTATTTAATTAAGTGTTCGAGAGAGTTTAATCAAAATAATTAGATAGCCTAGGATCATATCATGATATTGAATTATTAGGTGGTTGATTGAATGAGTATGGATAGTTATTAACTCTTAACACTTTTCCCATTGATTGTTATTTCTTAGTTTAAAATTTGCTATTATTGGTTCTAAGTAGTTCTTATTTTAGTTATTTCCTTTGAATTTATTTAATCATCGCTTTTAAACAAACGAAAAAGATTAACTTGGTGATTTATCATAGTTTCTGTGGGTTCAACATCCTTTTCACTCTTTACTATTTTTTTGACGTCCGCACACTTGTGGATTTTTCACAAAAATATCCTTGATTTATGCTTTTCTATATTGTGAGTGATAGTATTTAATATATTTTCTTGCTTACATGCATTTGTATAATTGCCTGTATATATTATATATATAAATATGCATTATAAATTAAATTAATAAAAAGCATATTTATGTATATGTACATTAATTGTGTGAATTGACATTTGTAGTTGTTGGATGGGATTTGAATGATATAAGAATCACTTAGGAATGTGAATCTGATTGTGATGATGATTATGTAACATGAGTTATGATTAGTGTATGACGGCTTGGGCCAATGCTACTGCTAGTAGGGTCGGCGCTGCATGGCTTTGGTTAGTGACGGTTTGGGACCCTCTGTATTGGTTATAAGAGACAATATTTAGATTAAGAGAGCCAGATTAGGAGATCAACTCCACATATTGAAATTTAGTATGGTTCTTGTGGAATAAGTCTATTTCACTATTCGTCGCAAATAAGTCTCTGGAAAATAGTAAACCTAGACAGAATAAGAAATAGAAATGTAAAATTTAGCTACAGATCCTACCTAAAGCTTGTATACATCTGATGACTAGCTACCTCGCCTGCATTTTTCATTGAAGATTCAAAAGTTGAGCCCAATTTGTTCGTGGTAGCTGCAATTTTTACTTTCATATTCCATGCCAATGGTTGATTCGTTTTCATCGGATTTTCGTGCATAAAAATTTAGGGGCAATTAATGGTTAGTGATACTCATCTCTCTATAAAATCTTAGGCTATTTAAGATTAAGATGTGATTCTACAACTTCACCAACTAGTACAATCTTTTTCTTTCAAAATTACCCATTTTTTCTATTATCATCTTTGAGAAGCATTTCAAGTTGTGTTATTGATAATGGAAACTCTTACATGGTGTCTTACCTCATTGAGAATTGTGGGTTATCTCAAAAATTGGCACTTTCAGCTTCTAAGAAGATCGGTTTTAAAACTCCACATAAACTAGACTCTATCCTTGCCTTGTTCAAAACAAATGGATTCTAAAACTTCCAGATTACATCAGTTGTCCATAAATGTCCATCATTGCTTTTGGCAGATCCTAAGAAAGTCTTTTCTCCCAAAGTCAATTTTTTTTTACTCAAAGGATTTTAAAGCCTAGACATTACCAAAGTCATATCTGTAACCCCTGAAATTTTGCATATATAGTAGCATGGAAAATCAAATAATCCCTGCTTTTAATGTCATTAGAAATTTGGTTCATTATGATAAGCATGCTATTTGTGCTATAAAACGATATCCAAGCATGCTTTTTTACCATGGACAGCCATGTATTACCTAATATCAAAATTTTGCGAAAAAGTGGATTGCGAGAGTCAAGTATTGCTTGGCTAGTTAGATATCAACCTATGACATTAGTAACGAGCTCATATCGATTCACTGAGATGGTAGAAGAAGCAAAGAGAATGGGATTCAATCCTTTGGGTGTGAGCTTTGTTCTTGCAACCCATGCATTTAGGTCAATGAGCAATACAACCTGGGAAAAGAAATTTGACATATTTAAGAAGTGGGGTTGGTCTGAGGAAGAGATTATTGTGGCTTTTGGGAAGCATCCTTGGCGTTTGATGTTTCCTGAGAAAAAGACCACGGCAATGATGGACTTTTATTTCAAAAAAATGGGTTGGAATTCTTCATCTATATCGTATATTGTCCAAAACTCATTTCACTGAGCTTGGAGACTTTTATATCATTATTTGCATGATAAGGTGATTTTGATGATCGAGACCTTCTCAATGCACGACTGCAAACATTCTTCTTTATAAATTTATCTCTGATTATTAATCATTCCATTGCCACTTAATAGCTCATTTGGTGCAGAATATTACAATGTGGTTATTCTTCGCAATTACAATAACGGATGTGGTTAATCATATGTTGTATTGCGCAGGATCCTTGCAAGTCTGTACTTGGGAACAATATACACTTATAGTAATATTCTAAATCTCATTTTTTGTATTGTTTTTACTGGTGTAGTATTATTTTCTTTTAATTATTATTGCTGGCTATTCAATTACTTTTAATTTTAATTAACGTAATCAATTTTAAAATGAATCAATTTTTTTATCATTTAAATCGAGTATTTTTATTATATAAAATTTTATTATAGTCCAATTACTTAGAAATCTTATAATACTTAAAATTTTATTTTTATTTAAAAAGAAATTTTGAAATAAATAATAATAAATTATTTTACTATTAAAAATTGCAATAAATTATTTTATTTTAATTTATTCAACAAACATTAAAATTATTAAAATTTTTTTAAAAATTGCATATTTATGTATGCCAACTAATTTACCTTTAAATTATATACCATGAATGATATAAATAGAAAGGAAATATGATTTGACTCAAATCTCATTTTAGGAATAATGTAACTCTTTATCTTTTTTCTTTGGCCAAAAGGTAACTCTTTATCAAGAATGCATTTTATTCCATTCAACTGAATTTATAAACATCAATTTATTTATTTATAGATTCTCTTTGGAAGAAGTCAAATAGAAAAAGTCATTTTAATGGAATAATATTAATAAAATTAATTTGATTAATGATAGAATTCATATATTTAAAATAAATTTTAAAATAATTATAATATATTTAAATTTTGAGCATTAAAAAAAAAGAAATTGATCATTAATTTATTATTCAGAATAATATATATTTATTGTTAGGTTATATTTTAATATGCTTTTTAATTTTATCCTTAATAGTAAATCGTAAAGAAACATATTTAATTTAGGTACGAAAATCTCTCCATTTTTTAATGGTAGGTTTGACAGGTTTGCACTTTACATACGCACCCTTCATTCGAAAAATTGAATTGTTAGACCAACATAATTACATAAATAGAAGGGTAAATTATTATACCACTATAATTTATAATCTCTAAATTAATTTCAATTAAAAAAATACTAGATTTTTAGGGATTAAAATATTTTATGATATAATAATTAAAAAATTAAACTATATTATATTTTAAAATTTTAAAAATAAAAATATTATATAAAATAAAACATTACTTATTAAGGGTAAATTACTAGAGAGGTCATTAAAATATAGAGATTGTATCAAATTGGTTACTGATTATGTTTTTTTTTTTCTTAGATTTATTACTAATATTTTAAAATTGTATCAATATATGGTCATTTAGCCATATTGAAAATAAATTATAGTCAATTTATTTTTGTGTCATGCCATGTCAGTAAATTAGACAGATCAACATATAACATCAACTCCACATCACTTATTATTGTCTCAGCCATATGCTATGTCACTTACATACTATGGAGGTTACTAAACTATGTGAGTTATATCAAATAGGTCATTACTTTTATAGTAAAAATATAAATCATTTTGTAATTGTCATTTGGGAGTCAAAATATAATTTCAATTTCTTAAAACTATGCCATTTTGATTATAATTTTATTCTCCATTTTAACCATAAGTAGATATTCATTTTTAACTTATGGCAAACAGCCAAGATAAAAAGCGGCATGAGTAATAATTTAATAGTTTTTAGTGGACTTGTAATAATTTTATTATTTATTTTGTCTCAATTTAATTTGTAAAATTATTTATTTAATTTATCATTCTTATGAGTATGAAATGACTAATAATAATAGCAAAGGAATATATACATATATACAAGTTGATGCTAAAAAGGGAGAATAAAACTCTAACCAAAATAATGTAGTTTTAAGAAATTTAAATTATATTTTGACTCGAACAACAATTATAAAATGATCCATATTTCTATTATAAAAAAGTTAGTGGCTAATTTGATATAAGTGTTATAGTTTAATGACTTGGCATCTAATGAGATAATAATAAGTAAATTGATATTGATGTGGCATGTTGACTTGTCTAATGTGCTGACATGACATAACACATCAGCATATCCACTAAAATTCCTCTCTCATATAACAAAATGACCGTATATTAATATAATTTTGAACATTTGAGATAAAAAATTATTAGTGACCAATTTGATACAATCTCTACATTTCAGTGACCTCCTTAACAATTTACTCCACTGATTAAAATATAGTAAAATTTTCATCATCTTACAAACAAAGAATAAAGTATTTGACTATTAACAAATTCAAAGAAATAAAAATATTAAATTTCAAATAATGGGAACCAAAATTTCAGAGGTATTAAAGTAATTTACTCTAAATATAAATATCTCAACTGGATATGATAAATAAAATATTTAACCGACCATCTCCAACTGATCATTTGGCTTACAAATGCCAAAAAAAAAAAAAAGAACAATTGGTTTACAATATAATCTCCCACATGAATCAGAATGGACTCATGTTTTGTTTTGAGTACTCTAAAGTAGGGCTGAGCATGGTTTAGGGGAATTCGGAAATTTGAAAATTTTCGGAATCGAACCGAAATTTAAAGATTTTCAAAATGAGATCTCTGAAATTAAACCGTGAGAATAAAATCTCTATATCGAACCGTCTCAATTTTTCAGGACAGTTCAGAACGGAGATTCGGGTCTAACGGGACTATTTGGTACAGAGCGGGACAACAGAAATTTGGAGATTTTTAATTTTTAAATAATTTTTTTCCTAGAATTTTTAAAAATAATTAAAAATATACATCTTTAACTTAAACATAAAATTAAATTAGTACATAAAATAAAAATATAGTGCATAATTAAAGAAATTTAATTACAGTCTACCAAACTCAATTAAGCCCAAGAATTAAATATTATATTTTTAATATTGATTCAATCAATATATTATATTTTCAATATTGATTCAACTAATCTAAATATAATTTTAATCAATCTATTTCCATAATTCAACTTAAACTAACTTAATTAAATAATTTCATTAAATCAATTGAACAATAAGTTTATGAAGTTCTATATTTTTCTTATATATTAATTGATAGATTTATAAGATTTCAATTAATTTATTTCTATATATTCAATCATTAGTTTCTATCAATTCAATTGATTTCTATAGCTAAATTGGAATCAATGATTTTATTTTGATTGAAATTAATAGTTTTATTTGTAACTTCAACTAATGAATATTAATCAAACTTTAATGTGTAATATTTAGGGATATGAACCACTTTAATAAAGTGAAATTTTGAAATAATTAAATTATTTTACTTATACATTATTGAAGTAGAGTTGCTATGTAATAATTGATTTGATGCAATAACTGATTTAAAAATAAAATTTTATAATTAATAAAAATTATAATTTATCTATACATTATTGAATTTTTTTTAAAGCAACTACTAATTTGAAAATGAAATTTTATAATTAATAAAAATTAAATTTCACTTATACATCATTGAATTTATTTAAATGTATTGCTTTTTCAAAATCAAAAAGTGTATATATATATATATAAAGCAACTATTAATTTAAAAAAGAAATTTTATAATTAATAAAAATTAATTTTAACTTATATATATATATATATATATATATATATATATATATATATATATATATATATATATATATATATATATATACACACACACACCATTTAAATCGATTTTAATTTCGATTTTTCTATTTGGAATAGTTCGGTACAATTTTTGATATGAATAACTACTAATCTCCAGAACCGTATCATTAAAAAAATTAGGACGATTCAGTTCGGATAAAGTCAAACGGTCAATGAATATTTTTCGATTTTAGAGATTTTCGATTTGGATTTTCGGTACAATCTAGTATTTCCAAGTCCCGTGCTCAACCCTACTCTAAAGTCCCCAATCCTGCAGTGTTCTTTCACAATATGCAGAAGTTCAAATCCAGCAAATACTTGAAGACAACAGGGAAGAGCACAATAGTCATTATTTTTTATTTTGGTACATCAGAAAATCAGCAGCCATTAAAATATACAGTTGCATCTATTGGCATTAAATGCTTGTGGTAGAAAATTTTCTTCACATCAAAAGAACTTTAAGGAATTACTAAAAACAGCTTACTGAACAAAAGAATAAGAAATTTGTGTTTTCCTCTAGCTTTTCTCTTGCATACATTTCTTTCTATGCAAATATGAAGCAAATGTACATCTTGCATGTACATTTTAGATTTTTATTTTTTCCTTTTTGGAGGGGAGAGCTACAATCTTTGTCTACCTAAATATGGTAAAAAATCTTGGCTTCAGGAAAATACCTCACTGTCCGATATGGTTCTCTGGAAAGTTAATAAGCTTAGTAACTTCTGCTCTCGTTCACTTCAGGAACCAATTAGTTGCAGAAATCTGTTCAGATTCGCTTATTACTTATTCAGTTAGTTCTCAAACATTCTCTTGGCAACCCGAAATCCTTCTTTACATGACCAAGTCGTCTCCTCCAAGGGTCATTGTGCAACTTGTAGTGCAGAACCTTATTAAAGGCAGAAGGAAAAATCAGCATAATTTACACCATGAACATAAATACATTAAACATAAACAGCCTAGTGACTAGCTGCATGCCCCATAGCAAAAAATTGAGAGTTCAAACCCCAACTTCCTCCTACCTTGAACAAAAATAAAATAAAATAAAATAAAAACAACACAATAAAGGCCTTGTCACTGAGAAAATCCAATTCTTTTGCAAAAAATTGGAATGGTACCTAAACCTCCCCAAAATAACTTTACACTAATTTATAAAATTAGCTGTAATTGTCCCCATTTGGTCAACATTAGACTATTTTTTTTTTGCAATTGAGGAGTTAATAGATAAGATGAAATTATGTTCAATGACGAATGGCCAAAAAAAAAAAAAAGGTATATATAATAGGCCAATTTTCATTTCATTTTTTACCAAATGGATACAATTGGATCTAATTATTAAAATTAGGGTAAAATAGTTTATTTTGGAAGGTTTGGCCATAATTGCAATTTCTCAAAAAGGTTTGGGTGTTTGTCATTAGGCCAAATAAATTTAGTACCACATACTTCAAGGGTAACACTATATTGACAATGCAAGACAAAGCAAACATGCACAAGCAGGAAATTTCATTTGTAATAAACATCTATACATTACATTGTGCTTCCAACTCCCCATTAATCCACTGCACATCCCAAATTACTTTGTGCTCCATCAAGAACTGCTCCTTCAAGGGCTTTAAGTTAACCTCATAACCCAAGAGCTTAATAAGTGATAAAATCTTCCCATAAAATATATATAACACATTACTCTTTTGAACCATATCCAATAAGAAAACATTATGGGAACAACTTGCATTGAGGATTACCAGCATGGATCCTGCTAGATGCAAGTTGTTCTGAGTTTTAGGTTTGAGCTTGATTGGGAGGGTTATAAAGTTGTCAAGGGAAGAGTTTTGATTCCCATTCTTCATTCCACTGTCAACCAAAAAAATATGAAACAAACTTGCAGTTCCCATGAATACCTGTATAAATGTGGTGAAGACATCATCTTCAATCAACTGTAAGAATTCAGCTGCCCAGTCCTCCACACGACCAGAAACAATTTTTTGTCTGTCAGCTTCAAGCAAGACAGCATCACGATACAAAAACCTCTGCCAGATTTTCTGCAAGTTTTCCAACTTGAATTCCTTTTCTGTTTCATTGAATCCCTGGAAGACACAAACACCGGTTAATAATCAACTCTTAAATTACAGAGTACCCATTTTACATAAAGATGCCTTAAAACCAAAATATAGGTTACCCGAAGAATATTTATCAAATTTGGTATTTCATCTTCACGAATTCTAACAGCAAAGCTCTCATAGTTGAGTACATTCTCATATGGCAGGAAAATCCCATCCTGAGCACGAGGAAACAAAATGGAATAAATACATAAGTTGATGTAATTCAAGTGCCATGATTCCACAATGGTTCAAGGAAAAAAACCTGCAATGAGTGTAATCACCGAAGGATAGAAGCAGAAACCTTCTGTTATACCTAGGAAACCCAAGATAACTGAAAGGTAAAAGACCAATTACCAAAACCACTATCCTACAGGGCATAAACCTAGAGCAGGTGACCCTCTGATAGTACTAATAGAGTTCATTACAAGAAAAGCCTTTACTCTCATGCCTAGCACTGCCCAACCCCAGTGAGAAAATATTTCTGAGCACTGAAATGCCCAGACCAACCAGACCATGTCCTAGACAAAATACTAACCCAGAGAGAACTGCAATGGACCCCCAAAAACTTTGATCAAATTTCCATGACTCCTGAAATTAGTTTGCCAATCTCTGTGTGTGTGTTTGTGTTTGTTAATGTGCATGCATCATCAAATCACAAGGCAACCATGAAGCAACCCGAAGCACTACTGGACATTCTATTAAATGGAATGCACCGTTTCCTGCGTCAGGTAGCAGAAAACAACAAAGGCTCCTGATCAGGAGATGCTCTTGGCAAGATACTAAGCCAACTGGATACACAGGACCACAGGTATTTACTATTACCACATTAGCTAATAATATAATCCACTCAAGATGGTTAAATGAGGTTGAATTTGGCATGGGAGACCTTAGTTGATGCTATTAGCATTTTTGTTCACATCAAAGTTGTCAATTATCATTTTACCATCAGGTGATCAGCTTGAGACCTTGAATCACTTTAAGTTCCAAGAGAGCCCTGACTAACTAAGCTTAGGCTTATTATCTTCAGAAAGTGAGAACCAAGCAAAATATACTACAAGGGCAAGGCCATAAGTTAGTAAATGGTTCTTATGGCTCTATAGAACTGGAAAACTTAGAAAAAAATAAATAGCCCTTCCTAATATTTGAGAAAATTGGCTTGAGATGCCCTTCAGCCATTTGAGACATGACCTTTTATAAAGTCACTCTTAAGCTAAATATGCTCTATAACCAGGAGCTTGCAAACAGATTGCAGACTTTGATAAGCTTAGGATAGAGGTTTTTAACATTGTCAGGCTACAAAGAACTAGGCTACCTGAATGACCACAGGAATGCACCCTTGCAGAATACTATCTTCCATACGACCACTCCAACCATCTCCAGGCAGTGCTCCACAAAAAACAGAACTGGCTAAATCCTCGTGATAGTTTTCAGTGCGCAAGGGAGTCACAATTACATCTTCAGAATGCTGTTTCCCAAGCTTTCCATCCTTGTTAGGGCTTGATCCAAACTCTTTTGCTAGTTTCTGTCTGATTCCCATGCTATACCTTCATAAAGATCATAAAAAAACTATCAGATGTGCTGTAATATATGAAATAATTAAGATGCATGGACAGTGGCTGTTTGTTTAACAAGAAAAGAAAACCAGCCAAAAGGAGCACAACACCTGATTACTTCATCAAACATCTTAAAACGTCCAGTTTTATAGTAGAGAGATAGCGAGAAAAATTACAAAATAGTATTATTTGAGAGTACTAAATAACCATGCTCTTAATTCCCTCTTTCTCTAAAAAAATTCCCTCTCTCCAAATTAAAAATTATAAATGACAAAGGAGAATCACAAATTTTAAATTTAAATTGAAAGAAAGTGTTGAGAACTTCTCTACCACCCATTACTTTTTGTGCTCATTTTTCTCTTAAAGCTTCACTTGTCTTTGCCCTTAATTTTACTGCCTTCCATTGGCAGTTATTGTGTTGGTGGAGTTGCTGTCCCCATTTTTTTTTTTTTCAAATCAGGAAAGAGAGCCTCTGTGTGTGTGTGTGTGTGTGTAATTTGCACTTTTTAAGAGAGGAATAAATCATTCCTTTTACTTCTCATATGAACATTTTAATATTTATCACATGAAAATCCTTATTTCAACAGTTGCTGAACTGGGTGGATTATCAACGTTTTCGAGGGACACAAATTGACTTATTTCAACAAATTTTAAACAGCTATTAGTTACTTACGAAGCTTCTGGCCTTCCATTTGGGTATGCTGGGCCAAGATTTCCATTGAAGTAAAATAATGTCTTCCGCTTGTCGAGGGGCCTGAATACAAATGGCTCAGTAGTTTAACCTTTACTTGCATGAATCCGAATTATTAGCACTATATGTTTAACCAAGCAAGGAAGAGGATAATTTTTTTGTCTTGTTAACAGTAAAAGAAGAACAAAAAGAAAAATTAGAGTAGAATATTTTTTTATCAAAGGAGTGATCAGAAAGTGTGATTAATAAGAAACATACCTAGCCCAAAGTTTGGTGCTCAAGGCATTGACATCAGGGCGCTTCCATGCAGGAAGCACAAGATCTTTTTCAGGATCAAAGCATGGATGCGTGCCCCTTTTATCAGAAGAAATCTTATCCCAGTTATCGGCCCAATAGGCTGTCGTGGAATGGTTATGCTTTGAATTTGTATTACCCCAGTGAACCAACATCATGCTATTCCATATCTCCTTAGGGGCATAGCAAGCACCTTCATCCCATGAAAAAAACTGCCTTCAGATATAAAGGTGACATCATTAGCATAAACATGAAAATGTACTGTGGTATAAGCACAAGCAATTAGATAATTATCATTCAATATCTCTACAGATGCAATGAAGCTTAATTACATCATACCCAAATATGGTCCCTTCCTGATGAGCGTTTCCAATATGGATAATGCTCAACAATGTGATCATATGCCTTCTTATAGTAATCAAGAGCTAGTGAGCTCCTCAAGCCCCGATGTTCCTGCAATTAGCAAGTAATTAGCACAGGACAATGCAGAATTTAGCACACTAGAAAAGAAAGGCCACATGCACATTTATAACAATTCCATGCAAAAACAAACACAATAATCATGTTTAAGTTGCACAAGAAGCTTCAGGCTTGGGGGGACACCCAAATTTGGAGCTTTAGAGAAAAATATCTTAGAAGTGGAGACACACTTTCAAGAGTTGCTTGATAACAGTTGTACAGAGGTTTGGGGCCAGAAAAAGAATTGAATGCCTAAACATTCAAATAATCTTAGACAGTTAAGGCCATTCAAGAAATATAATCTATCTGCTTTAAGATAAATAAACCATTTGATAATTTTCATTTAATAATTCAGTAACAGACTGCAAGAAATAAAATTACATATAAGGATTCAGATCAGTTTTTAGTAACTGTACAACTGACTGGATCAATATGATTTTAAATTAGTCTTCCTATTGCTTTTCAACGTCAGACATTTTGTGGCTTATAAAATCATCCTCCATGGGTAAGAATAAAGCAAAATCCTCAATTTCAAAAGAAGCTTCTTATTTTATGTCATCTTCAAACTTATAAATTCTAATTATATGTAATCTTCAACTTATGTCATCTTCAAACTTCAAAATTCTAATTATATGTAATCTTCAAATCTGTGAGCAAAAACCACTGCTTGTCTTCTTCCGAACAAAATCCCCCTCTCTGGGTCTTTTCATTCTGGCAACAAATCAAAAACTACTTTCAACCCTCTTCTCTAGGTCTTTCGTTCCACTAGCATATAAACCAAATGTGTATTTAAATCACAGGCAAAGCTGTTGAGTTCCCTTTTTCCTTGTAATTATGTTTTTCTTATCATTTGAATTTCAGTCAAACTTCATCAGTACGAATCATCTCCAAATCACATCTAAAGAGTATTCTAAACACCCAACATGTAAAGAAATAGTAAAGTTACAGGAGTTCACCATATTCCAGTCATATGGGAAGGAAGCTTTAAAACAACAGCTGCAAATGCGACTACTTTATGAGAAAAACTTCACCAATAACCTCCCAATTTCAATTCAGACATTACAAGTGTAAAAAGCAGGAATGATATTAGGTTCATGAGGATTTTTAGATAAAGCAAATTCAATCGTGATGATGGAAAGATAGAAGGGAAAGCATATATAACATGAGAAAAAGAAATTAATGACAATAAAAGGGTGAATAACCAAGGGGCAGACCTAGAATGGTGTGACAGAATTAGTGAGAAAGGATTTGGCAGCTATAGACTTTCCGAAGAGATAGTTATAAACTAAGTGGAATGGAGGAGACAGATTCATATAGTTGACATCAACTAGCCTGGGATTAAAAATTAATCCAAGAATAAGAGAGTGAACTATGTCAAGCATGGTTCTAGAGGGGAAAAAGGGAACTTTAAATTTTAACCTTTTTTCTATTCAAGAGCACAAATTAAATATTGTAGAAGTAAAATGTTGAAGTCAACAAACTTAAGAGAACATATAAAATGATGCTATGACCATTGACTTCTATTAAGAACCCAAATCCAACCTTGAAGGGCTTAACATGTTATAAGGCCCTTTATATTGTTATTTATTTTCAATGTGGAATAATTTCTCTAACAACATCCCTTAACTCGTGCTAGGATCGACTAGCACGTGGCACGATTGAATACTGAGCCCGTGTTAGGAAGTAGATGTGGATTTTTAAAACTTGACAATAAGCGAACCACATGGTGAATACGAGAGGGCATAAGTGTAGAATAAGGGACTGGCTTTGTTGAGGCTCTGATACCATATTAAGAACCCAAATCCAACCTTAAAACCCATGTGTTAAGGTCAAAGGGTTTAACATGTTATAAGGCCCTTTATACTGTTATTTATTTTCAATATAGGATAATTTCTCTAACAACTTCAATTGACAAACCAAAATTCAGTTTGGGATTATAACCAATAGGAATCAGCATCTGGCAACTCAAAGGTGTTGAAATGGTCTATCAAACCATCACACATGTACAAAATAGCACACTTTCAATTACTTTCTTCCAACCAAGTAAAGACACATGTCAATTTAGAATTCCATATTATGTGTAACAACAGTTCTTGAAAGTATACCGGCATACTCAAGTGTGGGGCATCATCAGCGCGTGTTATGATGCATGAGTCAAGAACAGGAACAAAGAAAAAATCAGCTTCCTCACCATTTAATGTTCGATATGGACTAGCTAAAATACTTTCATAGAGTGCCATCTGAAAGTGTTTAAAAAAAAAAAAAAAAGAGGAAGAATTTACTGAGTTATAATTTACATTATAAGCTGACTTAGAGTCTAAGTTTAAACAATACCTGTGCACCATATAACTGATCAGTCCAATATGTTGCGTTCCTTTCATCATAAATTCTGTTTACGCATTCAAATTTAAAATGCCGCCCCTACAATAGGCAATAAGTAGCAAACACGATAAATTTGCTTCAAAGAAGTATCAAGAACCAAAAGTTAGACAATTTTTACCTCAAGGAGTAGACTGTTGAACTCAGGTGGTAAATCATAAACATATATAAGGGGCCTTTTCTTCTTGACCACAGCATTGAGATTGACTTTCTCAGTGAGATGTGCATTATCAGGAACACCAAGCTGAGCAGGTCTAAGCCATTGAGGCCAATCTGTTACTGAGGATACAACAGACGGGATACTGCAGTCTGTTCCATACCAGCCATTGTCACACTGAAAAATAACCTTAATATGATTAGGTAGTAACAAATATAAGAATAATATAAATTCATTCAATGATTTTAACTTCAGTGACGATGATATTTTATCTTGAAATAAATTTTAAAAGGAATTTAATACAATAAAATTCTTCATGACCCCCTAACTTTTTATTGCAGATTCTAAATAGTTTTCAGGATTTATCCTTTTAATATGTAAAGGGAAAAGTATGCCTTGCTATGACAAGGATCCTCTCTGTATACTCTAAACAAAGATGGCATTTGAAAAAGATAGCATATGCTGATCTGATCATTAGACCTTATATAGTAACTGTCCTAGCTCTAACCTATCTTCTGTTTCATTTCTTCTGGAACAATTCCAAACACTTTTTCAATTACAGATCTACTACCATTAGCAACTTATATCTCATGCTAGACCATATGAATACTTTATATGAGCTAAGGTGACGTGGAAAGGTCAGAATATATGTACTTTAAGGACAAGCAGTCCTATGAAAATTCGAAATTGAATGTGAATGATAATTCTGTCATAAAGATGGCAATAATAGTAGTAGTAATTTCACTTTTAAATTAGTCAATAAGTCCTACGATTTAGTTATTTCAAGGAACTTTTAGCAAAAAATTGTAAAAGAAATGTTAGCAGAGATCACAAATTAATCCTTCCCAGTATTTATTTGTATTCGATCCTTAATCTCTCTAAACCACAGATCATTAAGTTTCCCATATAATTAAAATTTACTCTTGAGACTTCCAAGTCATGTCAGTACTTTCTGAAAATTGTTTTACTGCAAAAAGAAAAAAAAAAAAAAAAAAAGCAACAAGTCCATAATCTTGCACAGTTCCCTATAAGAAAAATTTATAAATGCAATACCATTCTCTACTTTTAAATGGGGAAAAGATGGCTAACTATTAATTTTCCTTTTTAAAGTATATCAAATGCCATGATACTAAAATAAAAGGAAAAAAAATTTGTTACCTGACAAAACCCACCACGGCAATGCCCATGCCCAGAACATTGATTAATACAAACACATTGCACAGGCACTTCACAGAACCGCCCAAAAAGACCATCATATTTGCAGTCACATTCCTCTTTGAATTTCACCTTGGAAGCATATGCTTCTTCTGGAATCACATTGCACCATCCTGGTTTGCTACCGTTTGTCGTAAAAATATTGTCCAGATCAGCTTTTGCCCAGTCAGTCGATTTGGGAGCACCAGGTTCAGAAGGTAAGCTGAAACAAAAATTAAGAAGTCACTATTTGTGAATTTATTAGGAGTAAGATTAAAAAAAAAAAAAAAAATCTATCTCATAATCCAAATTCGCTCACTTCAGTTGAAACCCACACGTCTCTGCCACAGGACGATTAGGATATCTTGTGCCTTCTCCACAGAAGCACATTGCCCTTGTTGTGTCACAAAAGGCAGAGCAAATGGAGACAACCCACCTCCCATATGGTAGCTCTGGTGTGTTGGGGTAATTACATTCCAAGTTCAATCTCTCAGAGCATTCTTGCCCTATTCCATCAATAGCAGCAGCAATGATCAGATAAGAATATTACTTGGATAGTTGGATCGGAACACTTTGTTTCCCTCCTCTTTGTTTCAGCTGCCTACATCTAAATTTTGTTAAGTAACATTGAAAATCAATTTCTAAATAATCATTTTGCCCTTCCCTCACAGAATAATTAACCAAGAATTTTGATACCACATAATAATGTTGCATTGATGTCTTTAGGGAATCTAGATGGGTATCTTGCGATCAATGAAATAAAAAGCTGAGATGGCTCAAAAATTTTTTGGATTAAAACATTTTTGAGTTCAGAATCAGAAGATAGAAACATTAACTAATGGGATAAAGAGTCATCTATTTACCCATTAAAGATTGAAACCAGAATGAACATAGTACCACATCCACTGTCCAACTGCCATGAACATTTCTAGTTCAAATAATTATGGTAAAACTCATGGTTTTGATTATATGAATAATCACATTAACATGGCACCCAATTCTAATTGATGTTTCATATTCAACATTTGTTGCAAAAACAAAGCCAGCAAGAGAAAAAGGAAAATAAAAGAATTGTAAATACAAAAGAAAAAAAAGAGGGAGAGAGAGAGACTTACCACTAAATCCATGAAAGCACCGGCATTGCCCCAATTCATGGTTACAAACACCTTGACCACTACAATTGTTTTTGCAGCTCCTGGCACCTATTATCTGCCAACGGAGCAGATTATTATATATGGACAAAACTCCTAAATAAAAATTTAAATTAGATGTCAAAATGAAACATCTACCTGAATGACCAGAAATTAGTAAAATTAAAGAAAACAGCCTAATGATGAAATTCTCAAACTAGAACCATAAACCAATAGAACCTTCATTTCTTTGTGCAAGTACCATGTAGAACAAATCTAAAGATCTCCTATGAACACAAATAGTTGAATGGAGAGATCAGCAATCTCACAAGTGAAACCAAAATGAATTAATTACTAACAACTTAATATCATCATTACCTCTGAAACATTGACATCCTTTGTGATTGAATCACAACCTGAAAGCCACTGCCCAATCTCAGCCTTCCATGGTGCATTACGATAAACCACTGCCCTATGTGAGTCAACTGGAAACCTATGATCTAAAATAGTAATATTGGGTTCTAAATTTTCCCAAACATGATCAGTCCTTCCTTCATCTGATCCATTAATAGAAGCACAAGAATTCTGAATTTGTCGAACGCTGAAGTAATCAAAGGAAGGCACCACAGGAAACAAGAATAGATGAACAATTGAAATCAACGCTACTACAGAAGCAATTGTAGCTGTAAGAGACCATGAGCACTTCCATTTATGAATAGAGATCATTATATCAAAAGCCTTTCAAGTTACAAACAGAGAATTAAGGCTGTGAACTTATCCGAGCCAATCTCTTCCTCTCTAACCCCTCAAGCTCTGCATACGCACCAGAAACAGCAAGCAAATTTCAAGACAAGAATTATGATAAAAAATAACAAGTTAAAAAGATATAAGATGTCAAGACTCCAACGGATTTCAATGATACAATGAGCTAAGAAAGCAGCAATTCATAGTTCCAAACAACATTGACAAGGCCTAATCAAACTCAAAATGAGAGGATTAAAAAAAAAAGTTGAAATTCAAACATAAATTAATACTTGTACCATACCAATATACTACATTCCAAATTCCACCAGCACAGCCATGAAAGTTAAAGATCAAAATTAACAAACAAAATCATGCAAACCCAGAAAACCAAATAATCTCTTTGAACAACTTAAATCTACAATGAAAAAAGATACTAAATTTTTCACTAAATTATTCTTGTGGGTACAAAAATTTATTCAAATTTCTTAAAGATGACAACTTTTTTTTTTTTTTTTTTAATTTCATATTTTAGAAGAAAACAAAGCTTATAATTGGATAAAAAATTGCACCTTTTAGAAGTAAAGAACCCAAAAATTCAAGTTTCAGAAATTGAGAGATTTGAGAAGAGACGGAGATAGAGAGAGTTTACCAAATGTAGAAGAGTTTGTATGGAAGATTCCGATTGAGCAGCGATTAAATAATTGCATCATTACAACCAAATTACTATTATTAAAAAATTAACATAATCGCAGAGAGAGAGAGAGAGAGAGAGAGAGGCGAAACCGCCAAGTCTCGGTGTACATTTTGAACAAAGCTCAATATAATGCTACCGGCTATTACTGCCGTTAAGACAACTAAATTGCCTTTCATTTTACTTTTTTTTTTTTTTTTTTTTTTTTCAATTTTGCCTCGCATTTTATATACTATTTACCATTTTCCTCAATTGATTAATTGGTTTTGTTAATTAAGATTTAATTTGTTTATTTTTATTAAAAAAAAAAGTAAACTAGATTTATTTATAAATTGGATATGAATCGAAATCATTTCAATTGATTTTAATTCGATCTAAAATTGAGTCTGAATTTTAAATTTGGATTAATCACAGCTAAACTAGCAAAATTATTTCAATTAATTTTTAACTAGATTTGCATTTGGAAAAATTTATATTCAACTTCCGACAACTTGATATGAATAGTAACTTCAAAACAAAATTTAGATTAAAAGTGTAATCGATTGGAATATAGTTGAATTTTATCAAATTGGAGCCCAACTCAATTCTAAAACTTGAGACTTGAAGCTCGATCGAACTTGGTTTATTAAAGCTTATACTCAACTCAATAGATTACTTGAGACAATCGACCTCATCTAGATTGATTATATTGCAAATTCTAATCTCACATAAAAAAATTCAAATATGTTCAACAATACTCAATTAAGCTCGATCAATTTCAATCATATGTAATAATAAATAAATACTAAATATATAAAAAAGTAAAAAGTAATTTTTCGAAAGCTCGATTAAACTTGCAAGCCATTTGAATCAAGCAATTTGCTACTCAAGTTCGGCTTGATAAACCATTTAAGTTATTTAATATCGACTCGATTAAACTCAAGTTGAGTTCAAATAGTTTATAAGTAAATTAATTTATTTACACCTCTAATTTAGATCTTGAATTTGAATCTAGTCAAATCTTAATTAAACATGTTGGGATATAATTGAATTTAATTTTTAATAAAAAAAATGTAATTAGTTTGAATGGAGAAAATGAAATTTTCATTTTTTTATAGCTTGTAAATTTAATTTATTAATTTTTTTGTTAAAAAAAAAAAAAAAAAAAAAAAAAAACGAAACCAGCCAAAAAGTGACAGAGAAACGGTTGGCTTTGGGACCTAGTCAGAATATCCAAGTTCGATCTTGGTTCATTTATAAGAAGAATTCAGACTAGTTTGGTCAAACCAAAATTCGAATCAGCTTGAACAAAAACAACTAGAATTTCTTATATTATAATTAGCTTGTGACGTGATGAGATAGTAAGCTGCTTGATAACATTAAAGTTACAAGTGTAGCATTACTAAAATTGAATTATTGATACGTAAGATCTTACTTAAATTAAAATTGAATTATCGTATATAAAATCTCTTACATTAATTTTGAGAATTAATTTAATTAATGATGTTTTGATTTGTTTCTCTTTTTATTAATTTTTGAATGCATAAATAAATATAAAAGTGTATGCAAAAACTCATTTATAATGAGTAATTAAGAATCAAAACTTAGGTATATCTATTAAATTATAAAGTATGAAAGATTAAAATTCAACTTTCACAAAAAGAAGGAAAAAAAAAAAAGCTTTAGTCACTTATCATTAAAAAAAAATGTTACCAATAATATTCTTAAATAAAAAAATGTTATTGATAATATTTCTTAAATAATAATAATAATAATAATTATTATTATTATTCGTTTGAAAAAAATACAATTGTAAAATGAATTTTACTAAAAGAAAAAAAAATTACAAAATTGTTTAGGATGTTTTTGGTAAGCCGTAATGAAATGTAATGTAATTAAATTAATTTTTAATATAATTTTATATTAAAAATTTATTTGATTACGTTATATTACATTCCATTATACTTCACTAAACGTACTCTTATTGTTCACTTGGGTTTGTTTTGGTTATTTGGAATTGAAGGCTTGTTAAACATAAAAAGCTTCAAAAGTATTACAATTTTTTAAAATTTCATTACTCTTTTTATAACTAAATATATTCCTTATTTTATAATGTGATTAGGCAGAATATCATTTTCATAACAGTAGAATCAGATCTGGAATGAAATATATATATTATTCAAATGCTTCTGTATTGCAAGTTGCAACATGGAGTAGACTTACTAATCAAGGTTGTGTATTGGAAAGTCAAGAAGGCTATAATTATGATTTTTTTCAGTAGCAATATTAATATAATAAGGCTTCTGAATTTCTTGACTTATGCAGAGAGACAATTTATTAATATTTATGAGGGAAAAATAATATATATGTGTGTGAGAAAATTTTTGAATAATTATATTTGATGTCTAAACTTTTTGAATTTTTCTATTTTGTTCTATGTATTAAATTTTTTTGTTTGTAATAAAATGTTTAAAGAAGCAAAATCATATTTAATGTGGTATTTTGCACTGACTTAGGTATTGCCTGAATTCTGATTCAGTTATGTGAGGGTTTTATATCTTACAAATAGCTATGTCAATTCAACCTTCCACTAACAACTCAAATTAAAAGACCAAATTACCCTTATCTCTCTCACTTTCTCTCTTCCTTTCATTTCTCTTAATTCTTTTTCTTTTTCTTCTTTACTGTAAATCCCTATGTTTTGTTTGTTTTGAGGGAAGTGAGGAGAAAAGAAAAAAAAAATGGAATTATTTTATTTATTTGGTTTGCAAATAAAAGAAAGAAAAGAAAAGAAATGGAGTGAATTTACATTCCCTCGTTAAGTTTTTAAAAAAACAAAAATTTCCCTCCATTTTAGAGAGAGAAGGAGGGCCATAATAAGTTGAGAAGTGTGGGGATATATAAAATTACTAAAATATCCTCAGTTTATCACGATATATTATCTACTAGCTTCATGCGCTTGCGTTGCACGATCTATTTATATTTTTTATATTATATAAATTTTTAATAATTTTAATCTATATAATATAATTTTTTATAATGTAACTAACATATTTAAAAAATTAAAAAGTATTAAGAAAAAATTTATAAAAATATAAATAAGTAAATAAATATAACCAAATATCAAAATACTTATTCAAAAATTATTTTTTTAATTCTTCATTTATAATAATATTTTAATTTGCTCTCAACTAAATATTATCTTGCATATAAAGACATAATCTAGCGGTAAATGCATGTTTTTTTGGATAATGAATTCACGATCAATTCCCTCTCCCAAATTCTCAAAAAATAATAATAATAATAAATTATCCTTTTAACATTTCAATTTATAATAAATATTTCATTTATAATAATATTTTACTATTTATATTTTAATGCTCGTAAAAACATAAAATCATAAAAATATATATATATGTTAAAGAAAGCTATAGAAGAAAAAATAATTGGATAAAAATATATAAAAAAATATTTAAAAATTAATAAAAGTAAAATTAACCTCTTTATTATAAAATTGAATATTTCTTTTAAAAAATATAAAAATTATACAATTTCATCTTACATACTCTTTTTACATATAAAACAAACACACAGATACACATATATATGTAGGAAGAATTATAAATGTAAGTTATAAATTAATAGATAATTTAGGTTACAAATCTTATTAATTAATAATAATGGTAATAATTAAAAATTGAAAACTTAAATTATGAATATTACAAGTCATATAATTATAATTGATTAATAAATAATATATAATTTTAAAATAAATATTTGTTTTAAGTTAGTGATTTAGTTTATACTTTCTTAAAATTATGCTAAAATTTAAATTTGATTTTTTTTATTTAGATTACACATCATAATTATATTTGTAATATATGTAATTGTCATAACAGTCATAAAATTATTTTTATGCTTTAGATTTCAAATTTTTTCAAGTAATAATACAGTTGCAAGTTTATGTTATTCTTATATTTTTATTTATATTTTTAGTATCATAATCATTTAATCTATTTTGAATTATCACCATAATGTTTATTTGAAAATTTGACTGTCATAATTTTTATTTTATCATAATCAAACTAATTGTATTAGAATAGTTGTACAAAATTTATAAAATTATAATAAATAAAAATAATTAATAAAAAATATGATAAAATATTTTTATATGATAAAATATGTAATTGTATGTTATAAATAAATGATTTAAGTTACAAATTTTATTAAATTATAATAATTACAAAATTTAATATTTTTAACTTCTTCTAAATTACAAATTATAATTATGTAAGTTTCTAATGGTTTAAATTATAATAATAGCATAATATTAGTAATAATAATTAATTCTTAATTTAAATTACAAATTTGTTTAAATAGTAATAATTGAAAATAAATTAATATAAATTTATGATTTGCTTATCATTGGACCAATAGAAAAATAATATGTGACAAATTTATGACACATGGCAAAACTTGGAGCATTTTAAGCTTGCTCTTTATATATATATATATATATATAAAATAAAAAATATATGTTTTAAATTGATAATTTATGTAACACATTCTTTTAAATAATGATAAAATTAAAAAATTTTAATTTATTTAGGTTACATATCATAATTATATTTATAATATATTTAATTATCATAATGATTTAAGTTACAAATTTTATTAAGTAATATTAATTTTTTTAAGGCTTGTTTTATATATAAATAAAAGAAAAAAAATTACATGTGAACTAATAAAATATATATACATGGCCAACACATGTCATGTGGCTAAAGCTAACAAATTATAAGCCTCCTTTATATATATATATATATATATATTGGATAGATTTCACTTACACGTTTTCACCCACTTGTTTCTTTCTGCAATTCAAACTATAGGCATGACCATGCTTTTTTCCATGAATTTCAGATCGTGATGCATGTAGGCAATTTATTACTCTCAATTTCATATGGATATTATTCTTTTCTGTTATAATTTTTTGTGGTATTTGAAACTATTGCAAGCAACTTTAGATAATGATAAATTCTTCTTTCAATGATTGTTAGCCTACTTTCTACTTAAATTTCGTTTACTATATTTTTTTGCTCTATTATTTATTCAAATAGGGAACATTTTAGGCAATCAGATTGTGGCTTTTATGTTTTTGTATTATATTTAATTTTTTAAATACTTACGGTTTTCCAATTTGTAAATCTATTGGGTACAAATATGTTATTCTTGTATAATTCCCAAATACAACAAAAGAACATCCCACAAAGCCCACTTGCAAAATCGTATGACTCCCAGCATAACCAAATTCCAGCACATCCTTTAGAACATGAATAAAAAAAACCACAACTACAGCTCATTACCACTTAGACCACCTACAGAAAAGGAAACAACCTTGAACCTTTGATAACTGCAAAAACTTATCTCTCGCTTTTTCATTTTTTTTTATATAGATTTCATTTTTTATATTATTAATGTCATGAAATTTGAAGTCTATTGTTCCTTTTTGTTTTTCTCTTATTTTCTACTTACAACTATAGTTGCTCTTTATATTGATTGTCTATTACTCATAACCTGTTACTATTTTTGCAAATCTCTTTCTCACTCTCTCCCTCAAATAACTTGATGTTTATGTTCCTTCATCTATGTTTCATGACATGTTATTAAGCTTTCGTGCATTAGGAAATGTCAAAAGAGGATGGAAATAATGTAGACATTAACAACAAAGATAAAAATGAAAAAAAAAAAAAAAAAGAGATATGCTTAGGTGGACAGAATTCATGGATGATGTTTTCATTGGTGCTCTCATACACCAACAAAGTATCAAAAATAAGGTTGATGGGACTTTCACTGCAAAAGCACTTGATGAAGTTTTGTAAGAGCTTTGAAAAAAAACTGCCATTGAACAAATTGTTAAGAATCGCATCAAATCACTTAAGAGCAATTTTAATAAATGCTATAATCTTTTTAAGCACACAAGTGGTTTTGCTTGGAGTCCAATTACAAAGAGGTTTGATGTTGAACCAAAAGTTTGGGATGCATTAATCAAGGTAATATATCCTAAATTCTTTATATTTTCACTTACATTATTTAGAAGATATATGTTTTATTTATTTGGTTGAGTTATTTTTTTCGTTTTATTTACTTCATGCAACGTAAGCAAAACCAAGTGCTAAGAAATGGATGAATAATGAAATTTGCAACTACAACAAATTGTTATTGTTATATGCCAAAAAGAGATCTACTGGTGGTGTAGCTAAAATAGGAAAAGAAAAATTTTGTCGTTGGGCACAAATGAGAAGTAATATGGATATCGTTGAATCAAATATAGACACTAATACAACTGATAACTTTATATTTTTAAAGTTATTTTATTTGTTTAAACTCAAATTTTAACTCAGTTCTCAAAAATGTAATAATATTATTACTTATTTTTAAAAATAAATAGTTTTACAATTTATAAATAAATTATAATATGTTTTTAGTATTTTTATTTTATTTTTACATATCAAAATGATATTATAATGATGCAATAATGTCATGACTTAGGCGATAATGTTATTTTATAAATGATGTAGATAATAATGTCATTTTATAAATGATGCAGACAATGATGTCAATAAATAATGCAGGTGATGATGTCATGAAAATAATAATGCAATCAATGATGTAATATAGTTGAAAATGAAGATGAAATTTGCCTATAAACAGACATTACCTCCCTTTTCCAAAATCATAATTCAAAGTAGCCAAAAAAAAAAAAAAATAGATGTAGAGAGATTTTATATAGTTTCTTACTGTATATTTCTTTTATTGTTATTTTGATCGAAAAGAAGAGTTTTTGGAGTTTGAGTTCATCAAAAATTGTATCCCAAATAAGTTCTTTCTAAACTCTATTCTTGAATTCAATTATAAGTTGTTATTATATTAATTGTTAATTTAATTGTTTTTTTCTTTTAATTATGAGTAGCTAGATTTATATTTCTAGGATTTAGATGTAATCTCTTGATTATTTTATGGTATTCTATGTTTGATTGATTAAGTGTTTTAATTATTGGAATTAATTTTTTATCTTAGGATTTAATGCTTGTAAATACTTGATTACTATTTACATATTTAAAAATATTATGTGAAGTAGCGAGAGTAGAAGTATAATATTAATTCATTAAGATATTAGACCTAAAGTATATATTACTTAGAGATAAAAACACTCCTTTATGATTATTAAAGGGATTTCTATAAAATTTAATGGGTTTATGTTAATTGCTTGTGATTACGAGAGTAGATATAAGATTAACATGAATACTAGTAATTCATCTTGAGAGAGAACTTTACATAATTAAGGGAAAATCTAATCGTTAATTCTAATAAAATTAAACCAACCAAGCAAACATGAGAACACCATAGGTAATTATTTGATAAAATCTAAATCCTAGGATTTACATATATCAAATTAGTTTTTAAATTTTGTCTAAAATAATTTTATAATTAATTTTTCTATTATCAGATATAGATTTAGTAAATTATTGTGCTACTAAATTACTTATCTTGATAATATTCTGTCTAGAAAAATGATTTTTAAGTGGGACCGCTGTGACGCCACCACTTACTAGAGAATTTTATCTTGAAGTGATCTTTTTAGTTCAATCATTCACACCCTATTTACCTCTGCAACAACACTGAATATTTAGTTTAAATTAAATCATAAGACTTTTCGTATGATAGTTTAAATAATAGAATATTCAATAATTTTGATACTTATCAATCTTTCCTCCTGAGATTGATACTTAGTTTACTATTATTTTATTTGTTTACGACCTGTACATTTGCAAAAATCACACAACAACAACAAAAAATGTTGACTAGTTTCCATTCTCAAATGGAATTTTTTGGGAAATTTAAGATAATGCAAATGCTAATGGCAATGAAAATCAAGCAACAATTGCAACTGCAATTCATTATGAAGATAATTCTGAACCTAGTTCTGTGACATCACCAAAAACTAAGAAAAGAAAGAGTGTCGTTGCAAAAGAGATTAGTGGGATTAAGGACACAATCGATAGTGTTGCAGTTGTGCTTCAGAAAGGAAAGGTCATTGCTCAAAAAAGAAATGAGATTGTGCAAAGGACACGCCAACTTGTTTATTTGAAGATTGAAGTGTATGAGGAATTAAGGATGCTTGAGCTTGATGCGCATCTTTGCTACACAACATATGCCTTCCTTATTACAAATCAAACAATGGTGAGAAATTTCTTTGGATACCCAACTAAGGAGCACAAGGATTACTTATTGCATATAATGTAGAAATATGTATACAATTTTTAGATGGACTTGGATTAAAAGTGATGTGGGATAAGGCTAAGCAAGGGTATTAACAGTTATAAACTGAATCGAATAATCGGATTAAGAAATATCTAGAATCAAACTGAATCATTGATTTTTTTACTTTTTTCAAATTGAACTGGACCAAGCGAAATATTTTGGTATGGTTCTGGATAGTAATGTATATTCAGACTGAGAACTTGATCAAATTAAATTAAACTGTATCGAATTGAATTAGATCAAAATAACCAAAGTTTTTTTATTTATAATATATAAGTAATGCTAATTGAATAGTATATAAATAACACAAAAATTATAAGACTATACATGACATTGTACCAATTATCAAATTATATCACAAAAAAAAAAAAAGGTAAATTATAAATCTATAATTATAAATGTATGTACCTCAATTGAATATAACTATTGATATCTATACAGTTTAATTAAATATTAGATTCATTTAATTTGTATTGATGAAAAATTAGTAATATAATATGGATTAAGTTTTAATAATACTAAAATAAAATCACATATTAATTTCTTTCTGTTTCTATAATTTCTTTTTCTTTTTCTTCTTTTCAATTCTTTTTTTTTTTTCGGTGGTTTCTGAATCTTAGTGATTTATTGACGGATCATAGGTTAAGTTGGACATACAAAATTAGATATATAGACTCTATAATTTTTATTTCTGTAAATTTTTTATTTTTTAGTTTCTAAATCTCTAATTGATTTCTTATAAATTTTCATCTATTTCTTACTTTTAGATATTTATCAATTTCTAATTAAAATCCTTTTGCTCTTTATTCAGACATTATTATTATTATTATCATTATTGTCATCATTATTATTAAAAAAAATAGCGAATTTAAAAGGGAAGAAAATTTTTTGTGAATTTTTCAAAATTATATCTCTCAATCTCTATATTGTATTATATTTTATTAGATTAGAACCAAAATATCCGATTTCCATATTGCATTATCCCTAAATTTTTAGGATAATATAATACAAAAAAATTTTATTTCAATTCTAATTCTGGTTCCGGTTTTCCATAAATCAAAATTTTCGAAATTTAGTCCAATTTTATAAATTTTCAAATATCTGAATTGGATCAAACTGTGTTGAGCCCTAACATGGGCTGCTTCTTTTTGATCTTTTTGCATAGCAAGTCCTCTTAGAATTACAGCCATTTCAAAGAAGTATAACTAGTTCTTTTTGCAAGATAATACACCATTGAAAATGTTAAGTGTACATATCTGATGCTTTTTGGATGGATGTGCCATTGAGATGGTTAAACTTTCAATATGTGTAATTAACTTTCATGAAATGTAAATATTTTGCTTCAGATTTTTTTGCTTCTCTTTGCTTTAGTGTTGTGAAGGTCTATAAAGTCTCATTGATAGAGTATTGTCGTTGCTTTCCTTCATAATTGGAGATATATGGATTTGTTATGGATTTTTTACCAAAGGATTTAAAAACCCAACCTAAGATTTAATAAAAAATAAAATAAAATCCAATCCCCAAAAGTCAAGAGATCTAATAATTTTTCCTTCCTTGAATCTACTCCAACATGAAAAATCAACCAAAAACAATCAATAAGTCCTTATCCAAATCTTTCCTAAAAAGAAAATTAGAACATGAGATTTTGAAGTTACAAAATACTAATTGATATCTCCATAACCAATTACCTTCCAGGAGAAATTAGATTGGTAAAAATGAAACCAAAACCCAAAACCACCTCAAATTGTCTTTCGCTATCCTTCTCGCAATCATCAATCGCATCGCTTTGATTTGAATTCAGAAATGTTTTTGCTGGTCTCAACAGATTGAGAAGTGAGCCAAGTCTTCACCTCTGCAATTTTAACCCCATCACTGCCACTTTTTGTTTCAGTTACCTTTTAACCTGTCGATCACCGACCAGGTTCGTAATTATTTGAATCTCTTTTTAATTTTTTTGTTTGTGAAGGAAACCCATGTGGATAAGTTGAAAATCCATCGAATCTAGATTTTGGTGGAGGAAGGGAAGGAATTGAATGGATTTGGTGGTGGAGGTGAATAAGATAGAGAAGTACAAAAGAGCTAAAAAAAAAAAAAATGAAAGAGGAGAGGATGGGATAAGGACAAGCATGAGTTGATGGTAGTTCTTGGTTCATTGATTTTATTTTAGGGATTTACATCGAAGTAGAAAAGAAGAAACGAGAGAAGGAGAGAAGGTGAGAGAAAGATAAAGGCAATTTAGTCTTTTAATTTAGTAGAAAGTTAAGTTGGGATCAAAACACCATGATGAGTTTTTTAAACACAAAGTTTCCGGCTTTTTTAAACAATAGACGTCTCCATAAAATATTTGTGTATATTTCTTTTAAATCCTAAATTGAGACATATTTTATAATAATTGGAAATATTCTTTATAATGATTAAATATATTAATAGTTTTGCATATAATTTAGAGATGTTAAATTTTGTATTGAATAGTATGTGTCACGACTTGAATTCGAGAGCATGTGACCAGTACTAGGATACAGGCAATACATATGGCTATTAGTGTCCGTAGTCAGCTTGATATCATACTAAACGATAAAACATCCACATAATAGAATTATGAGCCCACATATTAAGCAGATCTAAATCAATAATATTTTAAATCAATATTATACTGGGCTATTAACTCAATCATCTTAAAAATATCAATTAACATATTATTGGTTTATACTTAACAAATGACTTATCAACTCAGAACATACATTAATACACAACTGGTAATTTACTAGAATACCAGTGATAAAGGTAATATTGCAGAGTTTTAAAATTATAATACAATTGATCTTTTACATAACTCAATACTTAATATAGAACATTGCCGAAAGATAAAAAGGCAGTTTAACTCAATTAAATATTTTCACGAGCTCATTGCACAATCTAGAAAAATAATTTGAATAAGAATGAGCGTTCGACTCAATGAATAATAATAGCTAATATATTAACCTCGTGTCCTATAGACAGATTTTTAATACTCATATTGTGCACCGTGTGTCATAAATACAAACAAATCACATAAGTAAATAAAGATGAGATACAGTTTATAATACCACACTAATTCTCAAATATGGGGAACTAATTCCCTTATCCTGGCTCTCTTAGTCTAATACATTCTCTTAATTTATTATAAGGGTCGCAGCCATCTCAGCAGCATTGACCCAACTAGTTGCAGCGGGGCGATAAGCAGGCCCTCAGC
>CANTUT010001080.1:2500-52500 GCA_947687605.1 Reutealis trisperma
AGAATTCAGAAAATTCACTGGCTAGCTTCGATAGACTCAAAATTAATTTTAGAACAATTAAGTAGTCAGTCTAAGAGATGATTCAGTCAGTTTTAGAAAAATACTGTCTAGTAAAGAAGGTCTTGTTAGGATAGGAAAAGCGTTAAATTGTGCTAAAAACATTCCGGTCAGTTCTATTGAGTTTACAATTAATTTTAAAGGTGCTGAAATGAGGTATGATATGATTGGATGTCTATCTTTATAGATAGTTTTCTTATATAGGAATAGTTTTTTTATATAGGAATCTATCTTTGATCCTATCTCTGTAACCTTTTACATCTATAAATAGGTGCTATAGTCAATGAAATAATACACAGAAATTTATTCGCTCTTCTATTCTCTCTATTCTCTATAATTATTCTTTATTTTATAACATGTTATCAGCATGATTCGTTCTACAATATTGTTCATAATTTTGGATAGCTTGTGGTTTGCTACAACCCAGCTAAGGCGAAAAATTTGAAAAAACAAGATTCAAGATTTATGGTTAACAATTTATGTCTAATTAATTACTATGATTATTAATATTTATGTATGAAATACATTTTTTTTAAGAAAAAAATTTTGAAGAGATTATACCAAATTGTATACAAATAGCAAAAAATTTTTTTTTAAGAAAATACCAAATCGTTTTTTTTACCAAATCATTTTTTTTTCTTTCTTATAATCATTTACCTCAAATCATTTTTTTTTTGAGATTTATAAATATTTGATATACTATTTGATGATTAATGAATTAAACTCTAGTTCCTAAAGAACTAGCACTATATTTTAAATTCTAGTTCCTGAAGAACTAGTATTATATTTTAAATTCTAGTTCCTAAAGAACTAGTATTATTTATAGTTCCTGAAAAACTAATTAAATAAATAACTAAGCTATGAATTCTTGAAAAAGTAATAATAATTACAGTTTCTGAAGAACTGGTATTCTCTATAGTTTCTGAAAAACTAATATTATATATAGTTATTGAAGATCTAATCAAAATAAATAAATGTAAATTGCTGAAGAATTTATATCTTACATTCTTAAAGAACTAAGTATCCTAAATTATTGAGAAACTAGTATCCGAATTTGTTAAATGATTGATATTCTAAATTTCTGAAAAACTAAATAAATTATTTATATGTCTTTGGAAGACTAATTTAATTATAATTTTATTTATAACATTTTGAAAATCTATTTTGAGCTACTTGGGTTTGAGCGATGACTTCAAATGGACCATTGCTAGATTTATTAGTCTTTATATATGATTTTGGTGATATTTTGTTAACTAATTAGTCCTTATGCTTTGCTTATGCCATATTGTTGTGGCAGTATACTTTGTTGATGCGAAATTGAGAGCAACAAACTAATGTGGCATATTGCCCATTAATTTTGATTTTATTGAATATGAAATTAAGCCTAACAAGATCTAGATTAATTGGTGTCACTCCTTTAGATCTCAAAAATCTAACACTGCTAAAGTTTTTCATTTGTCTGAGAACTGTTTGACAGGTTTGGTACTCTAATTAATCTTTATGAGGTAAACTCTAATTAATCTTTGTAAGGTGAACTTCTTGTTTGCTAAATTTTATCTTCCTTTAACAATATTCAATGGGTTATAAATTACAGTGGATATTTGAAATATTTATTTGGTTAATCTATTATATATATATACTCCTAATGATTTTATTTTAATAAATGAATAGTATTATATATATGACATATGAATAAAAAATTTGTGTTTTTCTTTTGCATTTTTTTTGGGCATGATTGAGATAATCGCTTATGAAGAATTTAGTTTATATATTATACAATAAACTCTGCTTTTGCTAGGAGTATAGAATGGTTATAGTATACACTCTGTATTTTGAAAACTTGAACCTATTTAATTTACTAATTAATCAATTAATACATTTGGAGTTTCAAAATCTAGTGAAATTGATAATTAGCTCAAGTTTACTCAAGAGAGGTCTTCACTTATACTCATAATATTTATGTCCTAAATTTCTTAGTGGAATTATAAATGTGTCATGATAAATATGTTGTATATATATTGGTTTCTCTAATTAGCAAATATAATTTGCTTGTGCCATTGCATATTATTTATTTATTTTTAACTTGAATTCTAGTATATAGATTATTGTGCCTTATAATTAATGGCTAATTTGTCCTCTACTTGCCTTAATGCAAATATATTTTATAATAATTGCCTTATGAGTATAAATTTCATATTGTTTATGTTTTTAGTTTCAATATGAAATTTGAAATAATTGAAAATTTATTACCTCATTATAAACATGAATTTATTGTAAATGGTTGGATTGATTTATAAATTATTGGAGTTTTTACATGAAATTAGTTCAAATTTCTTCATTTTTCTCAAAATCGATTGAGTTCTGAATTTTTAAGGAAATCAATTTAATATTATTGTTTTATTTCCTACACAAAGATTTTGATCATATTTATACTATATGTAAATGGGATTTAAAGGCTGAATATCTCATTATTTAAGATTTTTATATTATCTATAAGAGTTTTAAAGATAGATATGATCACTTGGAAGTTGTGGTCCTACCATAAAGTTAAATATGACTGGCTAAATATGTGCTTAAAAGATTTTAAATTTATTTCATAAAACAATTCAATCATGGTTAGAATTACTTCATAGCTAAAATTGTGTGGTGATAAAATTGCAGAATATGATATGTTAGAGAAGATATATACTACTCTTCATACATCTAACATGCTCCTATAGTAGCAGTATAAAAAGTGAAAATTTAAAAATATTGTTTGTCTTCTAGTGGTTGTAAAGAATAATTGCTAATGAGAAATCATCAAACAATGCCCATTAGTACAGTTACATTCTCTGAAGTGAATGCTATAAACTCTTTGATAGATCATGAAAACTCTAAAAGAGTAATAACTCATATAGAGGACCCAACTCAATATTGGTGATTTTATGTAAACTCCCTGAAGGAGTAATTTGTAAGGATTTTACAAGTTGTGCATTATAATGAGTCATTTCATTATTGTTTTATCCCCTGTATATATGCACAATATATTACGTTGAACCTGCAGTTCAAGCATTGAACCTGCATTTCAATAATTAAACCTTGAAGGTTTGGCATGAATGCCATTATGTATATCATACATACTCTCATTTGAAACTTGTACAAGAACATGAGTTGCAAATATTTAGTTGTGCCATGAATATATTAATATCACTATTTCAATGTGTGACAATGGGTCCACAAAAGAGACTAAGAATTTATTTTGATGAGGCATATTTCTTGACATTAGGGGAGGAAAAGCACCTGCAATGCTAAAGAATGTTGAGAAATTTATTGGAAGGAAAATCCTTTAAATAATTTTGATCCATGTACAAGTTAGAGTGAACAAGAAATTCAGAACATAACACAGTTGTAATAAATTGAAACTTAACTGCCAAATGCATTTATAGATACTAAAAGAGAGTCAATCATATTACAGTTGGTAATACCGTAAAAAGAGGTTGTAGTTCCAATTGCAAATAGAAAATCAATTAATCTCATTATATAATAGAAGCATGAATAGTAAATTGGAACTAAAGATAAAAATTCATGGAAAAGAAAAACAGCATCACTCATAAAATCTCCTGAAGAGGAAGATCTTAGTTAAAGAGCTATAGCCAATTATGAGACATAGATTGAGGTAATGGAATAATTAGATCCTCCAGATATGGCTTCTAGAGTTGATGATCATATAAATGAAACTATGAGATCTCAATTATTTTTGTGATATAAGAGAAAGAGTTGATAGAAATTCAATTATCGTTGACGATGAATTTGCCTCAACAGTAGCTCTTACTGTTTCAAGAGAAAATCTGGATCTAAAATCTATAAGTATAACTGAATATTAGCATAAATGTGATTGATCATCATGGAAAAAGGCAATTAAAGTAGAGCTAGACTCGTTCTATCATTAACTGTGAGAAAACTAATTCTCCTATTATGTAAATGATCATGTTCTGTTATTTGATTAGTATGGTTGTTAAAAAAAGGCTTGGTATATGCCTTATGAAAATGATATTTATATGAGAGTCCCAAAAGAACTAAAGATATCATAAATGAATGCACATTAAATATATGACATATACTTCATCAAATTGCAAAAATCCATGTATGGATTAAAGCAATATGGACTTGTGGTATAATTATTTGAGTAAATTGTTATTAAAAGAAAGTTATGTGAATAATACACTATGTCTATTTGTATTCATAAAAGACCATAGAATGATAAATGTTATTGTTGTAGTATATGTTGATGATTTAAATATCATTGTGACTTCTAATGAACTCAAAGAAGCATATTTCTATTTGAAAAATGAGTTCGAGATGAAAAATTTAAAGAAAATGAAATTTTGTATCGACCTACAATCTGATTATCAAGGAGTCCTAATATACCAGTTTACTTACGTGGAAAATATATTTAAGCAACTTTGTGTAGATAAATCTTTTCCCTTAAACATACCAGTGGTAGTCCTCTCACCTAAAGTGAAGAGATATCCTTTTAGACCTAAACAAGATAACAAAGAACTATTTGGTTTTGAAGTACCATATATAAGTGCTATAGGGGCACTTATGTATATTGCAACTTTCATCAGGCTTGATATTGCATTTGCAAGGAAAAATTCCTAGTTAGGTATAGCTCTGCACCTACTAAGAGACATTACAATAGTGTAAAAAGTTATCTTCAATATACTATTAATATTATGATCATATTTTGATTCATATTTGAAATCGGTCTATATGCGAATATTGGTTATTTATTTGATCTCCATAATGGTAAATCTTAGACTAGCTATGTATTCACTTATAGTGGTATTGTAATTTTATAAAGGTTTTTATAGTCCTGAAGTACCTCACTAAAAATACTCCCATTATGTTTTGAAAATAATGCAATTTGTGTTGCACAAATTAAAGGTGGGTATACTAAGGTTGATGGAGTAAACATATAAACTTCACATAAATTCTTATATATACATGAGCTCTAGAAGAGATATCCACCAAATTCGCCTGAGTGACAACCTAATAGACTTATGTACTAAGTCTTTACCTAGTGTAGTATTTAAACAACATTATTTCATCGATTAGTATACACCATGTTAAAATCTGTCCTCATTAGGGGGAGCAAATTAGTATATGATTGTATTTTTTTCCTTAGTCAAGTTTTTGTCCCACAAGATTTTCTTGGACAAAGATTTTAATGAGGCAATGTGTGCAATGACAAAATAGCGCATGAAATATAACATTTTCCTTAGCTATGTTTTTTCTCACTGGGTTTTCAAGCAAGGTTTTTAACGAGAAATATTCATGGCGCAAGTAATATCCTAAGGGAGTACTATAAATAAATTATTATATGTGCATTTTACTTAAACATCATTAAGTATACAGTTTGACAACTTGGCAAATTTATTTACAAAGGCACTCCCAACAATCACATTTGAAAAATTAGTCAACAAAATTGGCATGCGCTGACTAAGAAATATTTGATAGAAATTATGTTTTCATGAGGGAGAAATTTTAGTGCACTGTACTCTTTTTCCCTTAGTCTAGGTTTTGTTCCACTAGGTTTTCCTGGTAAGGTTTTTAAAGATGCAGTATTATGACACAAATCTTTACAAAAATAATGTACTCTTTTTCCTTCACTTAGATTTTTTCCCACAAAGTTTTTTTTTTTAGTAAGGTTTTAATGAGGCATTTCTTTGTAATAGACATTCAAGGAGGAGTGCTATGATAATATTGATGATAATATTTAAGTAGTATAATATGATTAGATGTTTATTATTGTCTTTATAGATAGTTTTTTTATATAGGAATAGTTTTCTTATATAGGAATCTATTTTTGATCCTATATTTATAACTTTTTATACCTGTAAATAGGTGCTATAGTCAATAAAATAATACACAAAAATTTATTCTCTTTTCTATTCTCTATAATTATTTTTTATTTTATAACATATATTAAATTTTTGTTGTTTTAAGAACTCAAAAACAAAAAATATCCATAATCCATAATCGTAAATACAAAAATTAAAACATGTCCCAAAAAAATAAAAACTCTTCTTAGTTGCCTAATCACAAAGGCAGCTATTGAGAGATTATAATAATCTCTATGTTTATGTGTTTAAATGGGACTATTGCACACCCTTGAACAGCATGTCTTTGTGTTTGTCATAGTTAGAATAGGCTAGCCAACAAGCTATCATATATCTTTCTTCATCGAAATCATACTACAATAAGATAATAAGCTCATAATTTGGACAATTAATAACAATAATTAATAAATATTTTTTTTTTAAATATGAATGAATAACCACAAATGATCAAGGGTCAGCTTTACATCCACTTTGCATAAACAAAATAACAAACACTCCACAGCCAAAAGTGTTTGGTTGCATCGGTACACAAGTAGCACAAGAAAGTAGGCAACTAGAAAAGCTGAATCTAGCATGTTTATGTTAAGTTGACTCTTGAGTCCCAAATCTAGATTTTGGAGCTACAAGGTACAATAAATATGTAAAATTTCCATAAAAATATATATTATTACGAACTAGAAATTTACTAATGCTTTCAATATCCTTAATCCTTGGTGAGTAAAAAAACAACAATTTCTTCACATCAGCCAGTGAGTCCCAAACCTCAACTATTTTCTCATTCACTAATTCTCTTACTAGTACGTAGTGTCTCGATATCAATATGTGAATAAAAATCTATTTAATTTTTAAATTATAAATTAGGTTTTCAAAGTAAAACAATATGAAAATTATAACTAAAAAAGTATAAGAATAGTACCATTGCCTCATCGCATGTGTCAAGACTGCTCGTATACTTTTCATAGTATTTCATTTTCTCCCAGCGTTTGTATAAGGGTAAATGTTCATTCCATGCCAATGTGTCACTCTGCACAACATGACAATTGCATATATAAATGACTTACATAATAGTTAAAGTTTTTTTTTTATATAGAAACTCACTGTTATTCTTGCTCGAAGATACTATCTTCTAGATTTTTCATTAGAAGATTTTTCATTAGTTTTTTTATATAGAAACTCACTATTATTCTTGATCGATGATACCATCTTCTAGACTTTTTTCATCCTTAGTAAAGAGTGCAAACACCATATTAATAATCAATATTTAGAAAATTAAGAGATATCTGTATTTAGAAAATTAAGAGAGACTTAGAGAGAGCGAGAGCGAGACAAAGAACTTGAACCAGATAATCAACAAAAAAAAATTATTGAAGTATATGAAAGTTAACTGTTATATTAAAAATATATTACCTCTATCTCTATTTCTGATTTAGGGACTGATGTATTTAAAATCAAATGCAAAAGAAGATTATCATGACTACTCACTATCGACTGCCTATATATAAAATTAATAATGTAAGATTATGGAATAAAATATAAAAAAAGATATATCTAAATAAGAAGAAATAAAAAGAAGAGCAATATAACTTACTTTTCATTTATAAACTCTGAAAAGATGTACTTCAACACTTCTTTATCCTTAGCCCAAAATATAATTTTAAGTTTGAAATCTTCAAAATTAGCACTCATTACATTGAAAAAAGTTGTACCATGCAAGCTATTTATTTTTGATGAAGCATAATCCATATTTTCTTTTTTCAATTTCTTTGGAAGTGAACTACTGAATAGTTTTCAAATTCTACTTCAGGCTTCTACTTTATCCTTAAATCTTTGTTAACATCTAATCCATGCTCTTGATTTGATGTTCTTGCTAGCAGCCTTTTTATAAAACTTAATTCTTTTTTCAAATTTTGGACCTCGCCTTCTAAGCATACCCTTCAATCCCATTTAGATTCATCCAAAACTATAATACCCCACATTTTGTTAATATACAGAGAGCGAAGAAATGAGTGTTATGGATGAAGAATGTATATTGTAATTATTGCGAATAACTGGTAAGTGATGGAAGGATTGCAAGTAAACGCGAGAGAATGTATTTAATAGATGAGGCGAAAAACGAACTTTAAGTGGATCTGGATGGTAGATCTAATTTTCAGTGAGTCTAAGAATAGATGACACCGAGCTTGTTAATGATCAGATGGGCCATAGGATGATGATTGTCGTGCTAAGTAATGATCATAGAGTTATTAAAAAAGCTCTAGCCATTTGGGTAAGTTAATTGTGTAGGATATGAAATGTATAAATACATTATAAGACTAGCCTATGTTGCTTCATTGAGTTCCATTCCTTTGGCAATCTAAATATATAATAAATTATTTCTCTGTAAACATTAGGGATGCCATCAATGGGTAACTCATATTTGTAATTTTCTTTGTAAATTGATTTTTTTTTTTTATTTATGTTATAACGAGGCCACTTGGGCCTAAAACAATGTATTTGTAATTACAAAGCTATTTGGATTGATCTTATATTGAAATGAAAATCCTATGAAACTAATATTTATTTAGTCTTCAATCACATACTAACAGAACACCCAATTAATGGAGAAAATTATTAGACTATATATACTAATGACTCAACTGATCAAGTCTATAAACTAAGTCATATATTGTGAACCTTCCAATTTGCACCTCCAAATGACCGACACTCGATTATAAACCCATAAAATCAAATTGGGCCTAAATTGGATCATAAAAAGATGAAAATGGGCCGAAAAATGAGTTGTGGCAACCTGTGGGCTGGTTGTGACAAACTGTGAGCTAGTTGTGGTAACTCGTAATTAGCTGCGGCAACTCGCAACTGGCTACAGTTGCAGTAAGCACCCCTGCAGTAGCCAATTGGCTACTATAGCGGGCCTTGTGATTATCGTAGCCCATGATAAATTACTATAGAGTGTTTCTGATAGAATCCCACACCGAAAATTATGTATTTTTAAACCCAAACTCCCCTTATAAATACCTGACACCTCCTACATACAATTACATACCTATATACTCTCTCTAAAGCTTTCTAAACCCTATTCCCAAGCCTTCCAATCATCAAAACCCTCTTTCTAAACCTTCTAATCTCTAAAACCCTATTCCAAAACATCTTCCATCACATAAAATCCTATTCATAAGCCTCTTAATCACCTCAAACCATATCTCTAAGCCTCCTAATAAAAAAAAGGTGCAATTCAAGTTCTTTCTTTCAAAGGGAATTTGTGGTACTCAAGCAAGAGTGATCCAAAGTCCTTCCCTCAAAAAGAGTTTGCACTATTCAAGAGTCATTCTTCCAAAAGGAGTGCTCATGCTATCCCCAAGTCATGGTGGAACTTAGATATGATGCCAAGCCCTTTCCCTACGCTCCTCGCCATTCAAAGCCTAAGGTATAGATCATTTCTTTTTCCTTTTCAATTCCAATTTTAAGATCTAAATATGAAAAGATCTAATTTTTGTTAATTAAAATCTGACCTAATTAACAAATCTCTAAGCCTTTAAAATCAATCAAAATATGATAACAAAGACAATGACTTAAACCCCTCCTTTGCAAGAAGGAAGAACTGCATGGGGTTTGATTCACATTCAAAGGGATATGAAGGCATGCCGTCTCTAAGGCATCAACTCCACTAAAATTAACAACTTCTTCTCTCTATCACCTTCTTCATATAGTTTAGGATCGAAATTGCTTTTCTTAAATAAAAGTCAAAACTTTAATTTTTTTTTATTATAATTGTTTTGTTACTTTAGTTGTTTAGTTTATATTTAGAGAATGTGTGCTTTTTCCTAGAACCCATAAGGGCTAGAGGAAAGATCCATTAATTTTGACATTTTGAGTTGTAATAATTTTAAGTAGTTTTCCTTTATTGTTCGTATTTTGTAATTGTCATTATCTCATATTTGTCATGCATTGCACAAATAATATTTGTTTCATGCATCATATTATATATGTTCATGCATACATAAAAACTATTTTTTTACAAAAGTTATTTTGTATTTTAAGCCAAACTAATTTTTTGTATTATTTTAATCAAAACCTAATCCCTGAGCCCTCTTTAGTCATTTGAGGACTAGTACTTTTCCTTAGGATAAATGGTATAATTTTGGAGTCAATCAAATTGGGTTTTTCCTTTAATTTTCCCTACTAAAATAAAGAAAATTAAAATAGTGACTCCTTTTGCAAATTACAAAATACAATTATTTAAACTCATAGCAGATTCCAATCGTGATGTTTCTCCCAAATGAGCATTTTGATCCCCTTGAACGGATCAGACTGGTGCTCGGATGAGGCCTCATAGTTAGCGACTCCACTATGGACTTCAAAAACTTTTTCAAAATAAAAGATGAAAGTGGACTACTTTTGGTAAAACAAAAATTTTGGCTTTTATTACAAAATAGCTTTTCATGCATCACTACATTGGGTTCCTTTTACAAAACTCTAGTTTCTTAGGAAAACAAAGGATAAAAAGTAACATCGAATGGGCAACCTTTCTTAGGTTTGCTTGCCGATAGTGAAATCATCCAGCCCACGATGTATCCTTTAATCCTTTTAAAGGTGTAACAAGTATGCATGTACCGTTGGACCCACACAAGGCTTCTTGACTCACATGTGGTTAGGTATATCGCATCTCAAGTGTGATAGGTTCCTTTCAAACCACCCTTACCCTTTAATGTAATGACTCATAAAACCTTCCTTTAGGATTGTATGCACCATAATACTAAACTTGGTATGCCATTACCATGAAACCTTTTTCATTTATGCATATACGCATGCATGCATCATGTAAGAATCCTACTAAAGTGGATATGAAAGCCACCCAAACACTACTAGTCCCTATTCAAACCCATGACAAAATTCATAAACCCATGTCTATCCATGGTACCCTCATCCTTATCCTACTGCTATGATTAAGATTTTATAATCTCACTTTTGTCCTTATCTTTATCAAAGCTAAAAACTAACCTAGCTTCATTTTTTCATTCGAAGGTTCAAAAGATGTCAACCGGATTAGGGAAAGAAGTTGCTGCTACTGATAGAGCTAATGACTTGATTAATAAGCTTTTCACTAGGTTCACTGAACAATAAGAGGAAATGCTTAAAAGGTAAGAGGCTTATTTCCAAGACTTACTTCAAAACCAAAGGAGGATTATTATGGAAGATGTCCAAGAAATGATGGGCTAGACCACCATAAACTAGAGTTTGACTGTTCCAGACCTAGTGGATCCAAAACCCACCTCCTATCTTATTTTTGGATTTGCTTCTAAATCTAACCCAAAAGACAAGGGAAAGGTCGTGGCTGAAACCGTTCCACCTCCACCTATTCTCAAAACTAACCCACTCTTCTAATCATTGCCCATTGACCTACTTATCCATGCCACCACATCCATTTCCCCCTGGCCGATCCTTTTCAAGGGAGGGATATTAACCCTGAGCTGAAGGCATTCATGGATAAAGTTGAAGTTATGGAAAAGATGCTTAGGAACTTAAAAAAAAGGGAAGACATTATTGACACAAGCTCTCTCAGTTTGTTTCCTAATGCAAGATTACCTCCTAAATTTAAAATGCCAAGTTTAGATAAATTTGATGGAACCTCTTGCCCCAGAACTCATCTCAAAATGTATGTGGGAGCCATGCATCCGTTAGGAGTGGATAATGAGCTCCTTACACAATTATTCCAACAATCTTTGACCAGAGTGGCACCAAGATGGTTTGTAGATTTGGATGATTCCCAAAAGCAAACCTGGGATGACATTTGCAACATTTTTATTAAACAATATCACTATAACATCAAAATTGATGAGACAAGGAGAGATCTCAAGACCACCAAGCAACACTCAAAAAAGTCTTTCTTTTTGTTCCTTATGAGGTGGAAGAAGGCTTCTGAAATGGTAAATCGACATCCTAAGAATGAACAAATTGATATTATTGTCAAGAATCTCCTCCTAGTTTATCAAGATAGGCTACTCGTCTAATATTTGCCTGACTTCAAAGCCTTGATTCCCAACCCTTCTAAGATTGAAGATCTAATCCAAAGTGGGCAAATAAAAGAAGAATCTACATTTGGGTTAAGATGCAAGAAAGCGACACACTAACTAAATGTAACTTCCTTAACGAATCAAAAAGAGAGGGGGGGGGGGAGAGGAGGGAGGGGAGGAGGAAGTAAATGCCATCGCAATCAAGAAGCCACTCAAGATTGAAAGGCATCAATTCTCTAATATAGGAGGTGTACCTATAAGCGTCATTTACTAGAAACTGCTTGAGGCAAGAATGGTGCAACCTCTTTGTCACATTCCAACTTTAGAGATATGACAGTCCTAGAACATGGGGAGACATAAGGTCACGCATGCCTAATGCATTAACTAAAATATCCAATATCATGGAAATACTCAATATGAGGAAGAATAGTTTAACAAATACTTTGAAAATACCTCATACGAAAATAATGTTTAAAGTCTTAAAATAAATTATAAATAATTAATATCCCATAATAAACTTCCTGAAGCATCTATGAATATCAGACCTTGACAAGGAATCCCTAAGCGAAGTAGAATGCTTAAGCCATCACCTTGCCTCCTCACATTTGCTCACCTGGAACCACATAAGGAAGAAAGGGTGAGATAGATGATCTCAATGAGTAAACAATATGTCACATACATTAACATATGTTTCCTTGAAAAGGAAACTCATAGCTTATACACATAGTTCATGATTTACAATTAATGAATCAAGTTGCAATTTAGCAAGGTTTTCAATTTAACAAGTTTACAGAAATCATACTTATAACACATAGAGTGTGAAGGCTATTGCTCTATCACTCAAACACATAGAGGAGAGGTGGCATTAAACCAAATTCCAACTCCTATCACATAGAAAAGCATGAAGCTGATCAGGCCCTACGGCTAGAATCACCCTTTTCCAACTGAGGTGGATACACTACCCCTCTCCATCAGTTTAAGATACTGTGCATAGGTTCCGATGATTTCTTGCATCAGCACGAGGATTCTGCATAAAGGTTAAAGATAACATAACTAGAGCTAATGATAACCACATATAACAATAATATTTAAGACAACAATAACATGTATAATGATAGCAAAAGCAGTTTAACTTTTCGAACGAAAGATACAAGAATAGTGTAGTTCCAGAAAGAATATAAGTTAGGGCCAATAATTACAAAGGTGTTATCATTAGAAAGTCAAATATGGTTTTTGGACTAATTGTCCTTTGGTAACCCAAGCTTAGCAACGAAATCATATAATCATAATTTAGGATACAAGATCTCAAATGCTTGCATAATATGATATCATATACTTGTAACATAACATAATGTTTACTCACACTGGTAACATGAACATAGTATTTACTCACCTTGTGGTTCTTTTGTGCCTAGTACACGTAGCCTTTTTGAACCTCTAAAGCTCCTCAAACTTTAACATCATATTTAGTTCAATAGTTAGTATTTATTTAATCATGATGTTATCCTATCCCATAACTACTCCACGCACATATAACATTCACATATACTTAGGGTTGCATATATAAGTGCACCTTATTCACTTGCACATAACATGTTGACTTTAAAAGTCTTGTACACTTAGCTCTTATAGGCTCATATGAAAACACATTATACTACCAGAAAATCACTATTTAGCGACAGAATTTTCCATCGCTAAATAGCAAATTCCGTCGCTAAATGATTATAGCAACGGAATTACGAGGAGAAAAATCCGTCGCTATAACCCTAGTCGCTGATTTTTTTGCAACGGAAGTAGGAATCTGTTGGTAATCAACGACATAAATTTTCTCACTAAATTTTGTCGCAAAAATTAGCGACGAAAATTCTGTCGCTAATCCGTAGTTGATCTGTTGGAGTTTAAAACTAAATTTCAATAAAGTCCATCGCTGAAATAAAGCAATCTGTCGCAGTTTTATTGCAATGGAATATTCTGTCGGAATTTCATCGTAATTTATAATTAAAAATTGATTTATTCCGTCGCAATTATTCATATATTTCATCGCAATTTTTTATTTAAAAATTTATCATTTATTTTTTTGTCTTAAATCAGTCGGAAAAATCCATCGCAAAATTTTATTTCGTTGCAAATCCATCACAAAAATCCGTTGCAAATATTTTTCATTTAATTTTTTTTATGATTATGTTATGATATATATTTATATACGTTATATTTATATTTATATTTATATACTAATATGTTTCAGCAATGTTAACAATATTAATATGAATATTAAAAATTCAGTTAGTAATAAAATATTAACATAAGTTATACATCATAAAAAAGTAGCAACCATAAATAATAAATCATAAAAAGTAGCAATATAAATAGGAAAATGCTAATAATAGAGTCCTAAATCATCCTCCTAATCATGCTGCTCATCAGTATGAGATGGATCATTAGATGCATGATTATCAGCTGCAGTATTATTATCGGCAACAGCAATATCATCATTACTCGCAGGATCATTTTGGATAGATGAAACAGGATCCAAGCCTCTTGCAATCATAAAACTCTCCAGGCGATGAAGGCGTTCTGTCAGCTCTCATTCTCTCTTCGATTCCATCCTTTGTAACTACTGTTGAATTACTTCTTGAACTCTTAGACTTGAAATCAATCAAATCATATCCTGTTCATTGCTTGGCTCGGAAGAAGCAGGAGGAGGGACAGATGGTGGGTAAGTAGCAGAAGATGAGCTACCACCTAAATATCCATAATATGATGATGCACAAGAACCGACTTCGTAAATCCTCTTCTTCCTGTTCTCCCCTCTAATAGCTCTCAAGTATAAGTCCAACTCATCAGCAATAGCTGATCGGATCCTGGTGTTGGTTGCGACATCTCTCCACGCAATCTCACAATCTCATCCTATTAAATAATTCAATTACCAAATTTTAGTTATATAAAAAGGTTGCATATAATTTTTATTATTTTTTAAAATTACAAGCTGAAATTTTATAATAAAATAAATTATAAAGTTTTGAGAATTTTGAATTATTTCCATCATTAGAAAAAAATTTAAACTAACAAATAAAATTTTAGACTGACATGAATTGCCTTCGAGTGAGAATTAACAAAACTTCCATTGGCCTTCCTAGTATGAGTGCGGATGAAAATCTCCGTCGGCAGTGGATCTCGCCCCAATGTAGAAGCCTTTAAAACATTATAAAGTATTTAAATTTTATATTATATATCTAGGGAAATTTAAAAATTTGGTACTTATATAGTAAATTAGAATATATACTAACCAATTTATGGCGATACTCCTCATGGAAGATAGAACCACTTGTATGGCAAGATGGCCCACTACCATCACCCCCTGATTCAGAATAACGATTCTTAAATGCCGTAGTAGACTTTGTTATCCTATGATCTTTCTTCCATTCCTCACACCATTGCTTATAGACATCCTCTTCAAGAAATTTTGGCTTTTTACCAGACCTCTTTACATTACTAACTATGTCAGAATATCGCAATGCACACTTCTTCTTCCAAACAATTTTCACCTTTGAATCTATAGCCTTGTCCCAAACAAAATTTTTCTGCAACAAAGTTTTAATTGACTATATATATATATATATATATATATATATATATATATATATATATATATATATATATATATATATAAACTTTGACAAAAACATTCCCTATATATATGAAATTTTTCATATTAATAAATCGAATTAAAATTTATAATTTTGACAAAAACCTCCCTAATATATATGGAATTTCTCATATTAATAAATGGAATTAAAATTTATAACTTTGACAAAAACCTCCCTAATATATATGAAATTTCTCATATTAACAACTAGAATTTATAGAAATTTCGGCAAAACTTTCTCTATATACTAAAATTATCCTCCTATTAATAGTTAAAAAACAATATAATTATTGTCCAAACACTTCAATATCATCAACGTAATACATTATCATATAAATTGCCCAACCCGGGCCTCCAAGTAATAACCCTTTCTGCCATAACAGAAATCTATTATAATAATCATAAGTTTTTATTATTAAATTACAAGTAAATTTCTAACAAATAATTAAATTTATATGGTCAAATAATCAAATTAAAGGTATATATATATATATAAACTTTGACAAAAACCTCCTATATATATATATGAAATTTCTCGTATTAACAACTGAAATTTATACAGTGATTTACTAATGTTTTACTTAAACAAATATATATAAGATAATTAGATCAATTAACACAAAATTCACTATAATTACAGATACAAATGTTAAAAATCTATAAAAATTTCAGCAGAACTTCCCCTATATGCTAAAATTATCCTCCTGTTAACAATTTAAAAAACAATATAATTATTTCCCAAACACTTCAATATCATCAACATAATACAGTATCATATAAATTGCCCAACCCGGGCCTCCTAGTAATAACCCCTTCCGCCATAACACAAATCTATCATAATAATCATCAGTTTTGATTATTAAATTATAAGTAAATTTCTAACAAATAATTAAATTTCTATAGCCAAATAATCAAATTAGAGGTAAAATTCAAACAAATAATCAAATTATAATTGAAACATTTAATGTTTATATTAATTACCTTAAATTCTTCCCAGTAATAATCCTCAACTTCCTTTGGCACTTCCTTCCAAGGATAGCCTTTTGGATATATCATTTCCTTGAAGATCTTAGTGATCATCTTTGCACACTCGCTAGATGGAAACAAGCTATAATACATAAATTATAAATAATTAATATATAATATTAATAAAATATTAAATTTATGAAATTGGTATTAAAAAATTATAAATGAAATTATACTTAACTCATTTGAATTTAAAATAGTGACAATAATATTTCCATCATGACTCCTCTCATAAGTCTCAATAGGTGCATAAGTGGAAGCACCCTGCGAAGAGCTATGACCGACCTCAGAAGTTGATGCTGATGCAGTACAACTTCTTGTAGGAGTGGATGCTACCTCACAAGATGTCTCATCAAGATTAGGAATACAAGATGATGATGATGAAGGGCCTACTCTTGGATAACTAGGAGGAGCATCAGTATTAAGTGGTCGAGGAGGCCTAATAGAAGGAGGTGCTGTCAAACCAAAAGGAAGTGTTGACAAACTCAAAGGAGCATCAACAGGAGGATGTACTGGTGGAGTCAAAGACTGAAGCTAAGGACGCAATGGACTTGGATCTGTAGTACCTCTACCACATCCCCTACTAGGTGCAATACCTCTGCCATGCTCCTTAATAGGGAAATTACCTCTCCCACCACCTCTATCCATACCTAAAATCATATGAAATTAAATGATTAAAAAAAATAGTATTTTGCTTGTTATACATTTATATACTCACACACAAGCAAGATAATTGTATACAAGTAAAACAAAATATTTTATATTATTATAATAATAGAATTACAATATGTAATTAGATAAACAAATTATTAAAATATCTTATGCATTCAAATCACTATCTTCAACATCATTGAACTCTTCATCAAATTCTGCTTCCTCTTCTGTTTTTGAGTCTACTGGTGCTTCATCTTCTATTTCAACCTCTTTAGTGTCTAATTCATTAGAAGAACCAAGTGGATCATTAAGTGATTGATCCTCATCGATAGGTGCAAGTGACACTTCCCTAGCATCCACAACATCCTCTTGGAAAGGTGAAACATGCGATAGAAGGGTGTTCATTTATGATTTGGCTACCTCGACAACTGGTCTAGCTTTAATCTTATACATAGCCCACCAATTTGTATCGACACCTTTACAACCAGGATATGGGACATAATACATTTGAACTGCTTGCATTGCCAAGATAAATGGTTCGTATTTATTAAATCTTCTTCTCATATTGATATCGACAAGGTTATAATTTTGATGTATTTTCATCCCTACATTTGGCTTTGGATAAAACCAATCACATTTGAACAGTACAGTCCTCTTGATTGGTAGTGCCAGATACTCCAATTGCAGTACCTCTATCAATCGACCATAATAATCACTTGATTGTCCCTTAATACATACTCCACTATTATTTGTGACTTGTCTATCACTATGCACTTCAGTGTGAAATTTGTATCCATTGACAAAGTACACAGTATAACAAGTAACAGTCCATAAAAGACCCATTGCTAAAGACTGTATGAAAGGGTTCCAGATGCCATTTGTTGGATTGTTTACCTACCAAATAAAATATAAAATTTTATAATTAATAAGCCAATATTGTTGTAATAAGTACCATTTATAACTATGAACAATTAATAAGAAGCACTCACATATAATTCGAACCAACTAGCAAATTCATGTTCTAATATGTCATCTATCTCCATATCAGTGATTGTTGGTCGAGAGGTTTGTAATTCCTTAATGTAGACCCTTAGAAGAAAATAAACAATATGATAATAAGGGATAAGAATGACATTGAAGCAGCTCTATGTATTAACTTACTCAATAAATGGAGAAACATCTTCACAATTCAACAGAATGTATGTACGAGCTGCATTATACTCCTCCAATGTCAAACACCTTATTTTTGCTTTTCCATATGGACGACCCGGATGAGTAAAGATTGCAATGTTCCCTTCTATTTCTTCTCCTTCCACTTGTCCTCCATCATCATTCCGTGGCACTTTTCGATGCCTTGTGTGCATTTTAGGTTCAAAATAAAAGAACAAAAGGATGAAGCTTCTTCCACTAAATATGCATTGCATATAGAACCTTCAACCTTAGATTTATTCTTGACATTGTTTTTCAAGTGTCGAAGGAAACTATAAAGATACATAAAAGAAATATAAGTTAAAATACTAGAATAGATGATGAACATTAATAAGTTGAATATCCTAAAATATTCATACCGTTCAAATGGATACATCCATCTATATTGAACTGGACCTGCAATCTTCACTTCATAAGGCAAATAAACAGGAAGATGTTCCATAGAGTCAAAGAAACCAGGAAGAAATATCTTCTCTAATTTGCATAGAATGACTGGAATTTCTTCTTCTAATTTGACTATGTCTTCTATATGAATCACGGTTGAAGTAAGATTTTTGAAAAATAAACTCAATTCTATAATAGCTTCCCAAACCTTCTTTGGGAGAAATGCATGAAAAGTAATTGGTAACAATCACTGCATGAATACATGGCAATCATGACTTTTCATCCCAAACAATTTATATTTTCTCATGTCAACACATCGACCCATATTAGACACGTATCCATCTGGAAACCTAAGGCTCTTCACCCATTCACATAAGACTTTTTTCAACTCTTTGTCCAATGTGTAGCATGCCTTTGGATATAACTTAGTTATTTCATCTTGTTCAAGCTCGGGTCTCCTACACAATAGCTTCATATCAGCTCTAGGTTTGGCATTATCCTTTGTCTTCCCATTTATATTCATTACAATGTTGAATACATTCTCGAAAACATTTTTCTCAATATGCATCACATCTAAATTGTGATGTATGAGAAGGGAACTCCAATAAGGTATATCCCAAATGATGCTTCTCTTCCTCCAACCACAACTCTTACAAATATGAGCATTATGATCATTTGCACCAACTTCAGTAACCTTTTTCAAAGTCAGTTTCTCGATTTCCTTAAGGATCTATTGTCCAAACCGTAATAGGGGTGCTGACTTTTCAACCACAGTTCCCTTTTTAAAATGGGTCTTATCACGTCGAAATGAGTGATCTAGTGGTAAGAACTTACGATGATTGTCAAACTAGGACTGCTTTCCACCTTTAAGTAAGGTGAATGCATTAGTTTCATCATGACAATAAGGACAAGCTAGTCGTCCATGAGTACTCCAGCCAGATAACATCGAATATGCCGGGAAATCACTTATTGTCCACATCAAAGCAGCTCTCATCAGAAAAGTTTGCTTATTTGACACATCGTATGTCCAAACTCCATCATCCCACAACTGCTTCAATTCTTCAATTAAAGGTTATAAATACACATCTAACTTGTCCTTAGGGTTATTCAGGCCTAGAACAATCACCGTAAGGAACATGTACTCCTCCTTTATACATAACCACAGAGGCAAATTATATGGGGTGACTATTACTGGCCATGAGGAGTATTGTTGTCCTGATTGTCCAAAAGGTTGAAATCCGTCTGTGCATAGTCCGAGTCTTACATTTCTACTCTCAATGCAAAAGATAAATGAGTCTGATTGAAATGCTTCCAGCTTCACTATCTGAATAATGGCGTATAATGCCTTCTTCCTCATCATGGTTGGCATGCCATGTCATGTATTTTGCTGTGGATTCTGAGGCATATAATCTCTGAAGTCTAGGAGTTATAGGAAAGTAATTCATCTTCTTATATGGGACATTTTTCTTTCATTTTGTAGAACCCCGTCTAGGTGCCTTAAACCTGGGTTAACCACAGAACTTGCAATTGAGCATATCAGAATCACTCTTCCAATATATCATACAACCTTACTACAATAGTCAATTTTCTCCACTGGAAGTCCTAGACCTTTGACTAACTTCTTAGTGCAATAGAAATTATCAACCATCATGTTATCTATTGGTAAGATCTCTTTGATAAATGATAACATATCGTCATAACACCTTTCAGATAAGTGGTTTTCTGCCTACATGTTCAATAACCGAGCCACAGCAGATAACTTTGAGTGTTTCTCACATCCTGGCCACAACTCTTCGTTAGTAGCACTGAGCATATCATATAAATTTTGAGCCGATGGATTAGGAGCTTCTTCTGTAGTATCCCAATTAAAGTCTGGACCAGTCGCATCCATAACTAATCTATTAAATGCATCTGACGAATTTGGCTGACTGACTGATTCACCTATACCAAAATTAAAGTTTATTTGATTAGATGTCTCAACATTTTCTTCTTCACCATGCAATTTCCATACATAGTAATATGAAACAAATCCATGCCGCAAAAGATGTACCTTCACAACTTCAACATCTTCATAACTACGGTTCTGACACCTAATCCTTTTGCAAGGACACTTAATCTGCATTCCTTGCTTATATCCAACTTGGCAATAGACAAACTCAATAAAATGATCTACCCCTTCCACAAAATCAGGATTTAAATACCCATCAATTGTTCTAACATACATCCATTGTCGATTTGAAGTCATCTTGCACTCCTATAGGTATAGAATATTAAGAATGTGAAATATCAACTTATTATAATCCGCTAGCAAAACGAAATAACCATAAAGTTTTGTAGCTCTAAACAAAAATCCTCACACTTAACCTAAATCTGTTATTAATCCTTATGTCTCCTTTCTTAAAAGGTAAGAACCTAACCATTCAGAAAACCATTCCTATGCAATCAATTAATGGCACATGATTTTAATCATAAAGCTATCAAAATTTCGACAGCATGTCCCTACAGTTCTCGAAGTGCACTAGTTGAAATAAACACAAATAAAATATTTATGCCTACCTCACTGTGCACCCGAGAACGTAGGTCATACTGTTTAAATTTCAATGACAACTTTATGATTAAATATGTTACCCAATTGAAAAGAATGATATTTTCCAAACTGTCCACATTGGACAATTCAGTGACATCTCACTATCACAGTGAGAATGACACTAAATGGTTATCTAAGGTTTACTAAACTATCTAATTTTCATAGATGCTGGAGAAAATTCGATAGCATCTTCCACACACACACACACAGATATATATATATATATATATATATGATGTTTCGCATTATAACATACAATAAAATTTGTAGTATTCTATCGGACATGCTTCATAGCCCATTTTGGGACTCAATATTCACAAGTAACAATAACGTTCAAAGGGACTAAATTAATAAAATTAAAAAGTCATTCATAATAGAAGTGAACAATATATATTCTCATATATATTATTTCATTTTTTAGAATGAGAGATAGACTATTTCATATTATCATATTTGAAATGTTAAATTTATCATAAAACTTGAAATATTATTTTTTTTTTTGTTTTATCTTCTATTTAGGTGAATACATCACTAGAATTTGAAATCATCTATAAAATTATAAGATAAATAACAATTATTTTCTACTATAAAATTTCAAGTTTGAACTTTGATTTGAACTTCAAAAATATTTTTCTAAAAGGGATAAAAAGATTTATCACATTTGAGTCCTCCAAGACACCATGCACCATCTAATTAATTAGCCATTTCAACTCACCTACTTGCCCCTTCTCTTATCCAAAAGATCAATAACCACTCCAATTGATGTGCCACGTTTGTATTATTTTTATACTACATATCTTTCATATATGTTATCAATTGCATTAATTTATTTATGTATCTATATATTACTTTTTTGGTATTAATTGGCGTTTATTAATAAGAACAGGACATATAAATGTACTTATAAATTTGTATAAAGATTTTGTAATTGGTGTATATATGTATATATTGGCCAAGTAGAGGGCTTGAAAATCATGTACTGATGATCACACGGTGACAGATCCAAGAAACTGAAAAGCTAATGTCTGCTGCATTGAATATATATACACAGTACACACACACACACAGACAAACTAGCCATATCTTTAAGCATGACTGAATTCATAATTAATTAGCAAGAACCACTGTCAAAACACAGCAAGAAAGAAGCAGCAGCAGAAGAAACCACAAAGCCAAAACCATTGCCAAGACACGGCAAGAACAAAAGCAGTAGCAGAAGAATATCTTCAAGAAATATGTATATATACACACACACACACACACACACACACATATAAAGAAGAAGTCTCAGCAGGGTTTGGATGATAAAGAAGAAGTTATATATATATATATATATATATATATATATATATATATATATATATATATATATACATACACAGAAGAAGTCTTAACAGGGTTTGGATGATGAAGAAGAAGTTATACATATATATATATACCCTGTTAAGACTTCTTCTGTGTATATATATATATATATATATGTGGCCAAAATTAAAATATATAAAGTATATGATAGTTTCTGGAACAGTTGATCATCAATTTTAATTTGATGATTTTTTCCTACCAATTATCATGTTCTTGTGACAATTTTATTGTAATGGTGAGATGATGAAGTTTCTTTATGAGTCCACTTACATTTGTATTGTGCAATGGTCAAAAGTTTAAGTGCGTTAATGGATTATGAAAAAGGGAATAATTGCCTTTATACTTACATTGTGCATCTAAAAATAATAGAAGTCAAAGGATGTGAAAATTGTATTGTTAAAACTCATTATTATATTTCTATTCAAATGTCAAATGTTATTGACAAACCTTGCTATAATTTACATGATGCTACCTCTAATCATTTGTGAATGCAAGTGAATAAATAATGCATATACATTTTAATAGTAACTCATGATAATTATTTTAATTAGTACTTAATTAATTACATATATAAGAGGCAAAAGCAAGGGAAGGATTTGAAAGCTAGTTGGAGAATCTACTTGCTTTTGTATTGCTGTTGCATTAGTGTATTTTGGCACATTTTAGCACTTTCTATTTATATATATATGTATACAAATAATATATGCAAATTAATATAGTTTAACGGTAAATATAAAATATATATAACTATATGAGATATTTACTTAGATATAGGCATATAGACTAAGATAAAGTCTCCATCCCACACATTAAAAAAAAAATAGAAGTATACGTTGAAAAGAAAAATGTAAATATATATTTTAATAAGACTTTTAGTTAATTACTGTGCTGAATTAGAAGTTGCTAACTTATGAAAAAGTTAGGGAGGATTAAGAGCTTACACATTAGCTTATTTTACTTGGGATATACTTTCCATTACAAAGTCAATTCTAATTAAAATCTTTGTTCCCACTTCCAATATTGAAATCTCTGGTTTGAAATTTCTATTCATTCTTCAAAATTTCTTCACAAAAGTCAAATGTTACCACTCAAGGAACTCTTTAATTAATTAGCAAGAACCACTGCCAAGACACAGACACAACAAGAAAGAAGAAGCAGCATAAGAAACCACGAAGTTAGAACAAAACAGAACAAGAAGCAGCAGAAGAAATCACTACCAAGACACAACAAAAATAGAAGCAACAGTAGAAGAAACCAACAAATTTAACAACCAACAAAATCAATTACCCAAATCAATAGAAATCGGACAAAAAAAATCCATATTTTCACAATACCCATAAGGTAATTCAACCAAAATCCCAAAATCAAAATACCCAATTTATATTATTAACATGGATTTTCATATAAAATGATAGAAATTAGAAGCAAACAATATGAGGAAAAGAGGTCATACAGGTTCAGCCGGCGATGTACAGGAGCTTCACTAACCACCAGAAGCGAGAGAGAGAGTGGGCAAATCAGAGGGGGACCAGCAGTTCACCAAATCCCAGCGACTATACAATGCACTAAAACCTCTTCTAACCAAACAATTTGAGAAAACGAAATTTAGCCTGCCATGAGAGGGGTTCTCAAACCACCAGAAGCTACAGAGAGAGAGACCACAAATTCGGTGGAGGATAGCAACCACACAACCCACAACAGCTCCTTTAACTAAAGCCCATTGCCGAAATTTCAAAAAAAATAGTGAAATTTGAAGAGAAAACTAAATTGGGTTTTTGTTTTTGGAAAATCTGAACTAAAACAAGCTAATGTGATAAATGGGAAAAGCCAAGGAAAAACAAAAGAAAATTGTTTCACTGTTGTCCAATTGGGTTACATCCAACAAATTAAAATAAAAAAAGAATTAAAAAACAGCGATGGATTTTCATCACTATTTTAATGATTTTTGTTATTAAAATAAAATAGGAAATTAATTTTTAAATTTTAGCTTCCAAAATAGCGACAGAAAAATTCGTCGCTAATTCTATCACTGAATTGACGCAAATCTGTCGCTAACAAGTGGCGCCAATTTTTCGCACTCTTTTTTAGCAACTAAAATATTTTGTTTCTGATCTATCACTAATCTGTTTGTATTCTATCACTGTATTATTAAAATTTATTAATTCTATTATTTATAAAGGTTGTCGCTGGTTATCGGTAATCTGTCGCAAAATAGCGACGGAATAAATTTCGTCGCTAAAATCCATCGCTATTTCACAATTTTCTTGTAGTGTTATATTTCATGTCAATACCTTTCTAATGTCAACACAATATCATTATCTTAATATCAATTCACTTTAACAATCATCTTAGTACGCTTAACACTTCCATGTATGTCAACTTAACCAATGACCTTCCAAGTGTCAAGCTTATTTCTTATGACCAATTTATTCAATCAATCTCTTCATCAATTCAAGATCATTTATTTATTATTAAGTCATCATACAACCTACTTTCATATTATCCAATCACAATCACATATTAATCACAATCTAAGGTTAAGATACCTTAAGTATACCAAATTGTCTCTAGTCTTATGTAGAGTCATTCCTTCAACCAATATGCAATTTAACCATTTATCATTCATACATACATGTCAATAATCAATAAAATACATCCCATAAAAATTATAGATATTGAGATAAGAATCCCAATGTAGGTTGAATGCCCTTTAAAAGAGAACTGAATTTTCTTACTTCTCACACTTTTCGTCTATTACAGTAATATGTAGAAATATGGTTTGAACCAAGATCTTTCATGTAATCAAAACAAAAATGATTTTAGACTATAAAGATATAGGGATTGGCACATATATAAATCCATATGCATGAAAATTTCCAACTTTAGGTTTTAAGATGAAAAACCATGAGTTTTCTTGTTTCTGGTACTTTCCGGTCATTACAGCAATATGTAAACATGCACTTTAAACCATTGTTTTTCATTCAGTCACAACAATTATTAGTTTAGAACACTAATACACACAATCGGTCAACCATGGACAATTCTTATGCATGAAAATTCCAAGTTTAGAGTTTAGAGTGAAAATAATGAGTTTTCTAGCTTTCTGGTGTTTTCTGATCATTACAGTAATATGTAAATACGTGATTAAATCATTATTTTTCATCCAAACAAAACAAATATCAGTTTAGGATTCCATCATGCACAAAGTGGCAGCCATATGTATATATAATCATAGAAATTTCTAACTTTTAAGTTATATAATGAAAACCTTGAATTTCCTTATTTTCTGAAACTTTTCGGTCATTATAGTAATATGCAGAAATATGATTTAATTCAATATTTTTAATCTAAACACATCAAAAATCAGTTTAAAATAGATGCATGTAAAAATTTCCCCCTTGGTAATGTTTACGCATTAAAACTTCAATTTTGAGTTGTAGGATACACCTTTGGAGAAATCGCGTAGAAAGGTTGGTGTTTTCAGTAGGAAAATCGATTTCTCTCACAAGAAATCACCTCGGCTGAATTTAATAAATAAAAATCAGTAAATACTCAGTTTCAAATAATTTTTCCCATGGTTAGTTTCACAGAAATCAAATAACAAATTGAAAAGAACGATAAACTTATAAATACGGTCAAGAAATCTCGAAATTAAAGGTGTTTTGAGAATTTCGGTAGAGAGAATAAATTTGAGAGAATTTTTCTGCAAAAATAATGAAATAATAGAGGGTGGCTGCTGGAACACTAGGGCTGGCCAAATTTTGCATTAATATATTTAGGGTATTGGGCAATTTCCAATATTACTCTTAATGAGCTAGGTTAAAAGTGTTTTGGTGTAATGGGCTTTTGGGTATTTGGACTTTTTATTTAATTTTGGGGCTAATAATGATAATTTAAAATAAAATATTTTTCTTATTATTTTCATTAAAATTTTTCCCAAAATATTTATTTAAAAATATTTTAAAAATGATCATAAAATTATTTTATGCTTAAAAATCGCCTTTTTGCTTGAAAATTCATTTTATGTAAAATAAATTATTTTATGCTAATGTACTTCATATAAATTATTTTTTTTTACAATAATAACTCATATTAGGCATATTAAAATTAATTTAACATGCCATATACTTATAAATCATATCATACATGAATTTCCATAAAATCATATATTTTATCGTAACAACTCTAAATTCAAGCAATTTATCACAAAAACTCCTAGGGTAGATGTGGATTATTACACTCTCGAGCCAAGACTTGTTCCTAACCCACTACCCAAAAATCACAACCCAAATGAGAGATGTCACCACTTCTAAGGACCTGGGTATAAAACTGACACATGTAAGGCCTTGAGACATAAGATCCAAGATCTAATCGATTCAAATGACCTCTTACCACCCAAAGCTGGACCCAACATCACCACTAACCACACAATAAATGAAATTACCTTTCAAGAAGGAGTTGATCCTATCTCATTAATAAAATCAACTTTTAACTATTGCTGTGTTTTAGATCTCACCAATTCGCTTGAGGAGATTGATGCCATCACCTGAATTATCCAAAGACCAAACCCACCAATTCAAAGCACTTAACCTATTCAACCCATCCTTGCACCATCTGACAATATAAAAAAGAGTCTTGAACCTAATAAAAACCCCATACTTAAGCAGTTAAAAAGACTTATGCTAATATTTCAATATGGATTTTGATTCAATCCTCATTTCCTCACTGTCAAGCTTTTTGCAAGGTACTAAATCAATGTCAAACTCCTATTGATATCACCTCCGAGAATCTTATGGCTTCAATCACTAGTGCTGCTAAGGGATTTTTTTTTTTATCATTTGGTAATAATGACTTACTAAGAGGGGACTCTAACCACAATAATGCCCTCTGTATAATAGTGATGACTCAAGGGAAAATTATACCCATAGTTTTAATTTACAATGGCCCAGCCCTGAATGTGTGTACCTTAAAAGTGGCTAGTTGCCTAGGCTTAGAAGTAATAGACTTCATCCCTTCTGATCAAATAGTGAGGGCCTATGATAATATTAAAAAAGAAGTACTTAGGGTAGCTACATTGCATGTTACTATCAGACCCATAACCTTTTCCATTCCCTTCTAAGTAATCAATGTTCTTGCTTATCTTAACGTACTATTTTAGAAGACCCTAGATCCACCAAGCTAAGGCAGTCCCTTCATCATTACACCAAAAAGTCAAATTTCATTATGGGAAAGGGATTGTTATTATAAAAAGGGACATGCATGGCAAGTCTGACATTCCAAACCCTATGCTTATTTTAGAAATTCAACCTAAGCTATCCATCTACCCTCTCTCTGGCTTTTCTTTCATTTAGTTCCACAAGGGTAAAGAAGGTAAAGAATTTGTTCCACTCAACTTTGATTCTTTTGGAAATGTTACTGTGGCTAATATGCTAAGAAAAATGAATTATTTTCCTGGCCTAGGTCTTAGAAGAAATCAACAAGGCTTAAAGTCCTTTATGGACTATCTAATTGTAATGCCACTATTTTGGCTAGGATATAAGCCCACTGATGAAGATTTGATGGAAATGGAGCACCAGGTCAAGGAAAGAGTAATGGCCCTTAAGCAAGGTGAGAGTAATAGCCTTTAAACGAGATGAGATTTACGACTGCCCATACACCCTTATTTCAAAACCCTTAATGGATATTTTGTCAAAGAAGGTGACACAGTTTCTTACTATGGCTTTCTCGAACCCTGGATTTGTCCTGTTATTGAAAAATTAATTCCTAGTTTCAAAATTTTCTTTAATGTCAGGCTTTCATTGGAGGATTGTGAGCCCATATTCACGCTAAGTCAAGATTGGGAGGAGAACATGAAAGCAAGTCTCTTTGATGAAGTCTTCATACTTACTTTAGAAGAGGAGGAACCTAACCCATCCACCCTAGTCTAACCAAACAAGACCAAGCTGAATAACTAGTATTTCGAGGAGAGCCCATTCCATCAACCTGAGATAGAGTTCCAGTCCCAGTCTGAGTCTGAGTCTGAGTCTGAGTCTGAGTTCAAGTCAAAGTCGTCTGAGTTCGAGTCAAAGTCCCAGTCTGAGTCCGAGTTTGTGTCTTCAATTTCTTCTATTTTCAATGATAATGATAATGTAATTGACCTTGAGTATCCAGCTTTTGAGTTTGATGTAAATTGGGACTTATCCATGTTCAAATTCAATAAAAAGTTTGCCCTTTCCTCTTATGATCCCATGTCTTCATTTTTCTTTAATGTTCCAAATTTTAAATCTAACTTAAATGAGACATTAGATGAAATAAAAGATGATGCAATCAAAGAGTTAATAAATTCTGGCACACATGATACACCAAAAACTACATTCATAGCATCTGCATACATAAACAGGGGTCAAATAAAGAAAATGATCAAAGAATTTCAAGATTGCTTCGCATGGCATTCTAAAGACATGACTGGTTTAGATTTGAGAATAGTTGTTCACAACATTCCTATCTACCTTGATTTTAAGCCAGTTAAATAGAAATTGCGAAGACTTAATGTCGAATGGTCCATACCAATTAAAAAAGAAATTACAAAGCTCTTGGACCATAACTTTATCTAGCCCATCAGATACCCCTCTTGGCTCGCTAACATTATGCCGGTTCCTAAGAAAGATGGTAGAGTTAGAATGTGTGTGGACTACAGAGATCTGAATAAGGCTTGTGCAAAACATGACATCCCTTTGCCTCACATTGACCTGCTAGTGGACCATATGGCAGGATCTAAAATGGTTTCTTTAACCGACCTAGCCGCGAGATACAATCAAATAATGGTTCAACCCCCTGACAAAGAGAAAATGACCTTCATCATCGAGTGGGGTACCTATTATTATTAGGTTATGCCATTTAGACTTAAGAATGTGGGGGCAACAGACCAAAGGATGGCAACCACAATCTTCCATGACATGATGCATAAAGAAATTGAGGTATATATCGATGATATGGTGGTTAAGGGCACTACTGTCGAAGAGCACTTGGAAGCTTTAAGGCAATTCTTCCTTATATTCGCCAATACAATCTCAAACCTAATCCTACTAAGTGTATCTTTGGTGCTTCATCTAGGGTATTCATAGGCCATGTGGTCAGCAAAAAAGGTATAAAGGTTGACCCTACAAAGTCAAAGGCAATTTTAGAAATGCCACCTCCTAAAATAGAAAAGGAGATCAGAGGTTTCCTTAAATAGCTTTAATACATTAGTTGGTTCATCAATCAATTGGCCGATATATATGGGCCTATCTTTAAGTTACTTAGAAAAGGAGCCTCAAAACAATTAAATGAAGACTGCCAAAAAGCCTTTGATCAAATCAAGCAATATTTGCTGAACCCACTAGTACTACAACCTCTAAGGCCTGGGAAACTGCTACTACTTTACTTATCCGTGACTAATGAAGCAATAGGGGCAATGCTCGCCTAAAATAATCCTGACTCTAACAAGGAAAATGACATATACTACTTGAGCAAAAGAATGTTGTCCTATGAACTCAAATATGGCTATATAGAAAAGTTGTGCCTTGCTCTGGTCTAGGTTTGCCACAAACTACAACACTATCTTAGTTCCTACATAATTCATATCCTTACTAACAAGAGCCCTTTGAAATTCCTCATGGAAAAGCCAGTTCTTGATAGTAAGATGGCAAGATGGATACTAGTGTTAGCAGCATATGATCTCAAATATATACAATGGAAAGAAATTAAAGGAAGCATAGTAGTAGACCAATTAGCTGCAGCCCTAATAGATGACGAAGAGACTGAACTTAAATTCCCTGATGAGGATATGCTAATGATTGGCAATGAAGTTTGGAAGCTTTACTTTAATGGGGCATCAAATAGCAAAGGTGGTGCTGGCATTGTGATTGTTACACTAAATGGGGAAAGCCTATCTATAGCCATCAAACTAAACTTTAAAGTAACAAATAACGAGGTAGGGTATGAGGCATGTATTTGTGGCCTTGAAGCAGGAATAAGGCTTCGAATCAATCACCTTGAGATTTATGGAGACTCAAATTTAATAGTATCCCAATCCTTGGGAAAATGGAAGATAAGAGAAGAGCATTTTGTTCCTTACCACAAACGCCTAGATGAATTGGCAACCAACTTCTATGAACTATCTTTCCATTATCTCCTAAGAAAAAAGAATAAATTCACTAATGCTTTGGCAACACTTGCCTTAATGCTTGACATAAGCAATGGCTTCATAATCAGACCAATCACAATTGAAGTGAAACATAAACCAAGATGCATAACTCATTGCCTAAATATGCAAGTCATTGATAGTAAACCATGGTTTTGGGATATCAAGAATGGGCTTTATCTTGAAGTGGCCTTTAAAATAGAAAATAAGACTCTGAGATAGTTATCTAAGGGATTCATTCCAAATGGGAAAGTACTTTATAAACAGACTTGGGATAACATCCACCTAAGATGCGTTACTGAAGAAGAAGCCCAACAGTTCATGGAATGGATGCATAGTGGTGATGAAGGCCCATACATGAATGGCGTTGCTTTGGCTTGTAAAATCATGAACCAAGGATATTTTTAGCTTACCATGAATAAGGATTGTGCTAATTAAATACATTCAAAAATTCCATAAATGCCAAGTTTATGCTAAGCTTTTGAAATAACCTCTTATACCTTTATTGCTGATCACTATGCCTTGGCCATTTGCTACTTGGGGCCTTGACGTCATTAGGAAGATAAGTCCAAAATCCTATGGTAAAAATACAAATACATCCTGGTAGCAATTTATTACTTTTCTAAGTGGGTTGAAGTTGCACCTTACCAAGTATTAAATTTTAAACAGGTAGCTCAATTTATTCGCACCAACATCCTTTATAGGTATGGAGTCCTTTTTGAAATAATCACTGACAGTGGATCCCACTTTCAAAAGGAAGTCACCCAGTTGCTAAAAAGGGAGAAAATCCAACATCACAGGTCTTCTCCTTACAGACCTCAAACAAATGGCTCAAGAACATACTTCAAAAGATGGCTGACAACTATAAAGATTGGCATCTACATCTACCTTATGCCTTATGGGGATACAAAATGTTAGTACACAGTCTGACTGGTGTTGCACTATACTCCTTAGTGTATGGAATGAAAGCAGTCCTCCCAATCGAGGTGGAAATAAAATCAGCTTGAATTATAAAGGAAAATTAGTTGGATGAAATGGAATGGGCAAAAGACTACCATGAACAGCTCAATGCCATTGATGAAAAAAGGATGGATGCCTTGTATCGAAGTCAAGGTTACTAGCAAAAATTGGTAAGGCATTTCAACAAAAAGGTTAGCGACAGAGGACTACAAAAAGGCAACTTTGTTCTAAATGAATCAAAGCACCTATTCATGATCTAAGGGGAAAATTTAGACCCAATTAGAGTGGCCCATTTATGCTAAAGAAGATCCTATATGGTGGAGCAACGATCTTAATGGATTTGGATGGCATAGAGTTTTCAAGCCCATGTAATCTAGATCATCTCAAAATATATTTTGTATAAGCATCCTTGTAATTCATGCATTGCAAGAACTATGTGGGCTTGATTCTCTATAAAAGAAAAAAAATCATAATGAAATTATTGTAAGGAGTTATGTAGGCAACCCATGTGGGTTCGGTCCAAATCATCAATAAAATTTCATTATGTACTATACATTTATTTGGCTCTTATTCGCATCATAAAAAAAAAAGAAGCAAAAAAAAAAAAAAGAAAGAACAAGAAAAAAAGAAAGGAATAATAAACAAGATGTCTCATTTGTCTCATTTAATTTTTAAAACATTAAAAAAGAACAAAAAATACATAAGCCATTAAATAAAATCAATCTCACAAGCCAAAAGCCTTCCTAAAAATCATAACAAAAAATAAAGCGACAAAAAGTTAATTATGACTCTCATCTTCATTCTCCTCTATCTCCTCAATCATTGCAGCTCTCATAGCTTTCTCAAACCGCCATGAGTTTGCTATCCACCAATCGATATGCTCTAAAGTTTTATCATAATGGTGACAAAGATGAACAACATGAAAACCTCTTGCCCATCCATTCCTAATAGCTCACGCAACAATCTCAGTAATAAGGATAGACTGAAACAAAGCACCATTTGAGGGCACACCTTGTCCATGGCCCATTTGGTGCATAACTCTGGTAGCTTGATAAAAAGTGACCATCCTCAAACACAAAAGATAAACCATCTTGTAACCAAAACTTATGGTCATGAACCGTTCTATCTTATACCACTCACATCTCCAACGCAACTCATCGTAATCCAACTCAAGAAGCCATTTGATCCACTCCCTTTCAAAGTCCTTTTTTATCATGATGGTGTGAGTCCTATACTAGGAAGTAGAGTAATCCACCTTAATGGGAGGAGCCACTATCTGAAGGTGGTCTCTCGACCAAATATAGGAGAAAGTGTAAAATAAGGAGAAAAATGATGAAATAGATGAAAAAAAAAACAAAAGTTAGAAATAAACCTGAAGGATAATGGGGTTGATAGTCCATGGGCCATTGGAATCATACACCCTATCTAGATTCATAATGGTCTTAACAAGTACAATGGCAGCAATAGATCTTTCCTCTTCCATCTGAGGAATCAAATCAATAACCCTAGCATCACCCTAACTAGTAGGGCTCACAAAGATCTATCCTACAGTCAGACAAAAAGAAAGAGCCCACATCCTCAAATGAATCCACTTGTCATCCTCAAAGTCTTTGAGATCATGAAATTCTGCAACTATAATAGTTAAATCTACCCAATCCTCCACTACCATGGGACTAGCCATTTCCTCACTCAGATCCAAAAGCCTTCTAAAGGAGTTAAAATACCCCACTCTCTCAATGGGCATAGCCAAAAAAGTCTTAGGATCATATCCGAGCAATACAAAAAATTCCTCAAAAGTAGGACACATTTCTTCCATGGTTGCCCCAAACCTAAAGACATGGGCAGCAGGATCCCAAAAGCATATATAGGCATGCAAAAAAAACAAATCAATTTTCACTCCCCTCAAAGTGGGCATGGCACTTACTCCACATTTCCCTAAATTTATTCTCTCCATTTTAGTAAGATTCTTGCACCATAGGAATATTGCATGAATGAAATAGGGCTCCATTGCAAAACGAATTGCAAGAAAATAGGAAAAATTGATGAAAAAGTAAGAAAAGATTCTTAAAGACATTAAAAAGGGCTCAAGGGTCACTGGAATGAAGTTTTGAGAGGTGGAGAAGGCTATAAATAGCAGAAAATCAGGAAAAATCATAATCAGGGATGGATTTTGCGATGGTTGCTGCACCTTTACTACAATTGCCATAGCCCTCCCTGTTGTTGCCACAGTTACGACTAAATTACCCCAATGTCTTTTCCATCTCCATTTTTCAAATTTAGGACTACCGCAAGACTTCTCAGCTTAAGAAAAAAAAATGTCGAAAAGTGAGAATGGAAGTTTGAAGCCTTATTTTAGTTGCATTTAAAAACTACATTCATACATACTACACATACACAATTTGGGATACAAGTGCATCTCATAATAAGTAAAACTATTCATAACATCACATTTAGGAAGAACATCCATACATGCCATAACATCATATTTGGGAAGAATATCCATACATATCATAACATCACATTTAGGAAGAACATACATATATGCTATAACATCACATTTGGGAAGAACATCCATACGTATCATCCATAAAAACCAACAACTCAAAGGAAAGATAATAAAGCTTCTAATGGAGTCTGCACTTCTCCTTCCTCCGCTCGCGTGGAGACTCATCTCCCTTATTACCACCAGCACCTTTACCTCTACCAACATCTCTACCACCTCTCAGCTCTACTCAAGTCAAAATAGGCACCTACAAGACCAAGAAAATCAAGCAACTTAATAGGAATCTAAAGCCATGGTGGAATCAGAACAACCTACCTCAGCGGTATTAGTTAGAACTTCAGGCCATCTAAATCATGTCATCATAGAAGAATCATACTCAACTAGCTGCCCATGCTTAACAGAAAAGTACTGATAAAGTGTAGAGGGCCATAAAATCTGATGCCAAATATCACTACCAGATGGCCCTAAAGCTATTTTGGGGTAAAGTATAGTAGTAACAAGAGTAGGAGTAACCCTGCAAGGCCATGCTCTATCTAAAAGGTCCCTAATTGAAGGGGTCTGGATAGTACCAGTAGTCAATCTCCTAAGGTCAGAACCAAAATCTAACCTAGGGACGAGGCCAGTCATTAGGGAAGTGTGGCAGAAGTATTCGTAATCTGCGTCATAATCTAAGAAGTGGTCACAAGAAAGGCCTGCCAGTAAAGCCTCATCATATACAATACTTGACCCATGTCTCATGTCAGCTGGGGGAGGTAAAGGCACAACCCTACCGCCAGTAATCTGCTCCCTCACTCTTTCCTCGAAGTAATACCTTCTCTCATCCCTAAAGTGGAGGAGTAGTCTACATGATGAGAGCACATAGTTGGAACCCATCCATTCCATTACTGATGGTGGCAAGGGATCCTAATAAGAATTCCATTGGACCTATAAAACAAAAAGTAAGTTGAAAGCAATTGAAAGCAATAGAAAGCAAACTAGCAAGACATATACCTGGTGTAGACCCAATTAGCTAAAATAGATCTAATAACTAGCAAAACCCATCCTATCAAAGTGGCTGTAGTTACCGTAATTCCATAAGTACCCCCAAGGCACTTTATCAGGAATTAAATTTCTTAAAGGAGGAGATACCCGAGTAAAATGCTCATAAGCCCAATACTATAAAATAGATAGCAGTTAGTCAAGTTAATAAGAAGTGTAAAATAGAAAGCAAAAAATGAAACATAAGAACATATGCTTACCTCTCAAATAATATGGGTACCACTTAGGCTGGAGAAAGTATTTTGGGAGAGATTAGACATCTTCCTATAAATTAGACCCAAAGTGGCACCTCTCCAATCATACTCAGAGATTTTGGTCCAGTCCTCCAATAAAGTCAGGATGCTAAAGTCAATAGTATCCCTTCTTATATAAGAGATGGAGCAACCCAAAATCATCATAAGGCACAAATGGGCTGCTTGCTAAGTAGTGTAGCTTCCATACTGATCTAAATCTCCAATCTGATTCTGAAACTAGAATCTTAATACATGAACATCAGTGCGAGGAGGGTCAAAACCCAATAGCTCGGTCATCCTTTGACTATCTAGTACAATCCAGGAACTATAAAAGTTTAAGGCCTAATGTCAAAAAGGCAAACCAATGAACAAACAGAGATCTATAGGAGTCATCGTAGAAATGGAAAGTATTAGTGGTGTCCCACCACCTCTCTGCCAAAGCCCTTAATAAGGCACGATCTCCCTCACAAGAACAATCTAAGTCTAGTAGACCGAGCAAACTAGATGGCTTAATCATAGCATGCACATTGGGATGGCAATTCATATAAGTAGCAACCCTCACCAGGTTACTTATACCTCCCCTTAGTCTCAAGTCACATGTCTTTGCATGAAATATATAGAAAATAAATTTTTGCATACATAAGCAACTAGGATTTTCTTCACTTGTTTTATTTTTTTTCTTTTCTTAATTATCATTAAGTGTCATCATAATAAAAAATAAATAAATAAATAAATAAAATTCATATTGCATAACAAATTAGAAACTTAGGATTCACATCGCCTCGGGGCGCCAAATAGCTTCTCACATGCCTTGAAGCTGAAAAAAGCCATCTTGGTGAATGAATTTTAGAGAGAAAGAGCATAAGTAGAGAGAGAAAGGAAGTTGAAAATGGTGATAATGAATAAAGAAGGGAGGGGTATTTATAGAAAGAACTGCGGCCCTACCTCATCATTTCCTTTCAGTTCGCATAGCTAAGTTGCTAGATTTTGCCATAACAGATCCATTTCAAGTCAGAATTCAAATTCATCTAAACAGATAGGTCTATAGGATTTCTATCTATTTCTCAAAATAGATAGCATCTGAATTAGAATTCAAAATCTTTCATAAATATAGAAAGTTTAAAAATTCAAAATGTCTAGAAAAATTAGAAAATGGTCCAAATGAATTCAGAAAAGCCCAAAAATAGACATGGCACCTCAACATAGATCTTAAAGCTGAACAAGGTCTTCAATTGTTCAAAAACCATCAAAATTTCCCCGGTTCACACTTATCCGATCCAACCTCTTATCCAGCTGAGTCTGATAAGGGGCAGTTGTGAACCTTTCAATTTACACCTCTAGCTGACCGACACTTGATTATAAACCCATAAAATCAAATTAGGCCCAAATCATATCAGAAATAGATGAGAACAGACCAAAAAATGACATGTGGCAACCCTGGGTTGGTTGCAGTAACTCGCAGGTTGTTGTGGTAACTACATTCACTACTATGGTTGCAGCAGGCACCCCTTCTATAGCCAATTGGCTACCGTAATGGGCCCTGCAATTACCAGAGCCCATGATAAATTACTTTAGAGCATTTCTGATAGAATCCCACACTGAAAATTGTGTATTTTTAAACCTAGACTCCCCTTATAAATACATGATACCTCTTAATAACTTTCACATACAATAACATACCTATATACTCTCTCTAAAGCTTTCTAAACCTTATTTCTAAGCCTCTAAATCATTAAAACCCTCTTTCTAAACCTCCTAATATCTAAAACCCATTCCAAAACATCTTCCATCATATAAAATCCTATTCATAAGCCTCCTAATCACCTCAAACCATATCTCTAAGCTTCCTAATAAAGAAAAGGTGCAATTTAAATTCTTTCTTTCAAAGGGAATTTGTGGTACTCAAGCAAGGGTGATCCAAAGTTCTTCCCTCAAAAAGAATTTGCACTATTCAAGAGTCTTTTTTCTAAAAAGAGTGCTCATGCTATCCCAAAATCAAGGTGGAACTTAGATCCAGTGCCAAGCTCATTCCCTACATTCCTTGCTATTGAAAGCCTGAGTTACAAATCCTTTCCTTTTCCTTTTCAATTCTAATTTTAAGATCTAAATATGAAAATCTAATTTTTGTTAATTAAAATCTGACCTAATTAATAAATCCCTAAGCCTTTAAAATTAATCAAAACATGATAACAAATGCAATGACTTAAACCCCTCCTTCGCAAGAATTGAAAACTGCGTGGAGTTGAATTTCCATTCAAAGGGATATGCAGACATACCCTCTCTAAGGCATCAACTCTGCTAAAATTAACAACTTCTTTTCTCTATCACTCACTTTTTCACAAAGTTTAGAATCAAAATTGCTTTTCTTAAGTAAAAGTCAAAACTTTAGTTCTTTTTTTGTTAGAATTGTTTTATTACTTTAGTCATTTAGCTTATATTTGGGGAATATGTGCTTTTCCTAGAATCCATCCATTAGCAATCGCATTCATAAATGTCAATCTACCAAATTATATATCAAAAACTCAAACCTAATCTCAATTTATATTTCTAATTCGTTTTAAGATCATAAAAGAACAAAATCTGAAATTTTAAACTTAAACTCTTATTCCTTTATTCAATCCCTATGTCAAACAATCAATAGCTAAGTAATTCTTCATAACAATCAATCAATTCAATTAAGAAAATAAAGCTTAAGAAAAAGGGATTTAATTTAGTAGCATATCATGAACACTTCATACAAGCCTAGACAATGATGAAATTAGTTCATGGTAAATAAAGAAATCATCTCAATTTCATTATATTCAAAGGAATCCATTAAATCAATTCTATTAATTTAATAATCTAAAAGAAAGTAATGAAGAAATAAGATTCAAACCTCATGAATAAACCCGTTTAATCTAATTCAATCACTTGAATCGTTACAATAGAGTTCCCAAGAAATTGAATTTGATCTTAATCTAAGTAGAAATTTGAAAACTAGATGAGCAATAGAAGAAGAAATGATGTCAAACTGGAAAAATTAAAATGACCGTCGTCTGGCCTCTTTCTCAAGTTAGCTCCCCTAAATTAAATGTTTTCCCTTCTATTTATACTTTTCAAAATAACCTAGGATCCAAAAAGCCCTTAAAAACTTGGATAAAATTCAATTACAACTCAAAAATAGTGCAACTGGCATAGGGAGTTTGCAGCTGGGCATAAGGAGTTTGTAGTAGGGCGCAGCAGGGTTGCTAGGGTTTGTGATGACATTCAGTACACTACTGTGGCTTGCTAGGCCTTGTTGCATGGCACTAAGGCTAGCCAATATGCTATGGTGTGCTGGCTTGCTATCGTGCGATGACATCATATCCTACCGTGTTGTGATAAGTTGTCCAACGTGCAACATTCCATTAAATTTTCCAATTTAGCCCAAATATCTTCCATTTCTTCAATTATTAATGCAACTAAAAACAACTTAACAAACACATTAGAAGCATTATAAAGTCATAAAAATAAACTATAAGTTAACAATTAAAGGATCCAAAAATAAGATAAAACTATGACAAAACAACTACCTTACACTTAGAAATTTGCTTGTCCTTAAGTAGAATAGGAATTCATTAATCGTCTAGCAATCCCAGTACTCATATAACAACAGCCTCAGCAAAAACAATTCAAAAGTTTGCACATGTCTCCTCTATCTAGAAATTAGTTACCTCTAAACATGTCTAACAAGATAGGCTACTCGCTCACTAAATGTTTCTCTCAATTTATACAAAAAATCACTCAAACCATACTTGAAGGCAAACTACCATAAACTATAATATTGATCCAATCTCCACCTCTAATTTAATTCAAGGCATCAATCAAAAGGTCTTTCATTTGGTTGCAATGGGGATAGGGTAAAGGTAGGAAAAGGGAAAAACAAGTTTAACCATTACGCATAAGAGCATTCAAGATCAAATAAGAAGCTCAAAGATAAAATACTTTCCCTAATTCTACCCAAATCTTTGTTGCAACATCTTACCAGATTCTTTAAATTAACAATTGCAATGCAACAATATGTTCAAATTTATGTTAGACTTCATCATTCATTCATTTTCCATTATTTTCTTTTCAAAAAAAAATTTAAGAAAAAATGAAGTCTATTACATCATAGTTTATTGAAGAACATTGCTTAAGAACATGTCCCCCAAGGCAATATAAATTCCCTCACCCTACACTTGAAATCTTTGCTTGACCTCAAGCAATGTCAACACATTCAACTTCAAGGAAATAATCTCCAAATGCTCAAATCCTTAAGGAGGGACAAACAGATGAAAATTAAAGTGAAAGTTCAGGCTAAAGCTATATGTTTCCAAAGAAAAGGTCAAAGCTCAAAGTGGCTTGCTAATGGAAGTAACATTCAAGGTTGGCCATTTAAGCTAAAAGGGTGAATCATAATGCCTTAATCATTTTAATGCCTAAATTGAAATTATAATGTGGTCTTGACAAGTATGCCTAGGCAAGCTCTAGAGATACTCAATCAAAATGGCACACTCAATTACAACAAAGAAAAAAAGTGTTTAGGCTCAAAAGCTAACCAAGCTATGATAGAGTCTAGCATGCTTCTTAATGAATTAAAGGTAAACAAAAACATTTAAGATCATGACAAGTGCAAAACATTTGAAATATTAGTACTTGAGATTGCTTGAAAATTTTTCCTTAAAGCATAAGACAATTAAATTATTCCAATAATTATTCCATAAAAATGACTCGACGCAAACAATTTCCAAGATAAGACTTTATCAAAAACAAAATAGATTTTGAAAATGAAATTTGAAAGACAATGATGGGCTGCCTCCCATCGAATGCTTCTTTAATTTCGTCTTAGCTAGATGTTTTGGAAGATATTAAGGAATCTTAAATTCCTTAAATTTTTCCACACCCTAACAATGTGGTTTAACTCTCTAACCATTAACTCTTAAAAATTTTATCTCTACGAAAGTTAAACAAATCTACTGCTTGAGAGGGATGTACCAATTCATAATAAAAGGATCACTCCAGTAGGGTTTAGATTTACCTAGACCGTGACGCCACCACGAGTTATAGAGTAGTACTTTCCTACTTGGTTCAAGGGACTTTGGAACATGGCTTTTATCACGCAGAGGTTTGGCTCATTCCTTGAGCATTTGAGGGCTCCCATACAATTCTTCCTGGAGCTCAACCAACTTAGAAACTTGCAACATTTTTTTATCATAGGATATTTGCAAGAAAACATCTTTGACAGTAGTATTAAAGTATTCAATAGAAGAGCATTCCTCAATAAGTAATGTGGTAGGAACAGATAAACTATTAAAATTGGAAAATTCAACAGTTTGGTCCAAAATAGTCATAGTCAATTTCCCATTTTTAACATCAATCGAAGTATTAGTAGTTCCTATAAAAAGTTTGCCCAACAAGATATGCAATTCTGACCTATTAGAAACTCATCTCCCATATCCAACACCACAAAATCAACAGGCACTGTCAACCCTCCTACTTGCACTAGCACATCTTCTATAATTCCCCTAGGAAATCTCAATGACTTATAAGCTAATTGCAAGCTCATTTTGGTGGGTTTCAACTCTTCTAAATTCAATTGCTTAAATAAGGCATATGGCATCAAATTAATACTAACACCTAAATTTAACATACCTTTAGCCTTTTCACCATTGCCCATACTAAAGTCAATGACAAAAAACTACTAGGATCGTTAGCTTTTGGAGGTAATTTTTGTTGGAGTACTTCATTAATCACCTTAAACACTACTACTATCTCCTCCATCTCTAGCTTCCTTTTCTTAGAATTCAGCTCCTTAAAAAAATTTTCATACGCAAGCATATTTTTAATCACATCAAGTGAGGGCAAATTGATACTTACCTTGGATAGCATTGTGAAAAGCTCATCAAATTACTTGTCTTGCTTACCATTTTTTAAATGGACTAGAAATGGAATAGGAGGTCGATAAGGATCATCCACTTTGTGTAACTTAAATGGAGAGGGTGTCTCCATCTCTTTCTCTTCCTCCACTACATAGTTAGAAATTTCACCAACATTATCATTTATTTGCTTACCACTCCAAAGAACCATGATGGACTTAGCTTGCTCCGGTTGGCTAAGAAGTTTCCCTTTTTGATTTGATTGCACCCGATTTGCAATTTGACCAACTTGAGTCTCCACATTTCTCATTGCTACTTCCAAAAAGTCAAATCTTTGGTCATTAGCCTCTTAAATTTGAGTGCTAGCCTGAATGAAAGAATTCAAGCTATCTTCTTAGGATGGCTTCTTTTGCTGATTTTGATTTGATGCTTCTCCTTGAAACTATTGTCCCCTTTACATCATTTGAACTTGAGGCTGTTGCTACTGCTAATTATTGTTCTTCTAAGAAAAAATTGGTTGGTTCCTCCAACCTTGGTTGTAAGTGTTAAAGAAGGGGTCATTTCTTGACTAAGGTTAGTAACCATCCAAGCTTGTGCTTGCTATGATTCTTCTGCATAGGTATCAAAACTAGAAGGACAAATATTAGCACCATGCCTATAAATACCACATACCTCTTTATTTTGAACCGGTGTATTTCCTTTCATTATCAGGAGCTTAACTTGCCTAGTGAGTTTCACTATTTGTATAGCCATATCTTTCCCAAGAGCTCCTTGTTGTACTCCAACTCTTCTCCCTCTCATACTTTTATGCTGAGAGTTAGCACCAAGCATTTCAAATAGGTTATATGTATCCTTAGCAGTTATTTCTCCCATTGCCCCTCCAGCTGTGTTGTCAACTATACTTTGGCTCTGAAAGGTAAGCCCATCATAGAAAAATTGGTTGAGCAATTGCAGTGGATAATGATGATGTGGGCACTGGTTTTGCAACATCTTGAACCTCTCCCATGCCTCATTTTCTCCTTCCATCTATGTGAAGTTGCAATCTTTAATCTTAGTTCAGCTATCTTCTGGTGAGAGTAGAACTTCCCCATACATTTATTGTACATCTCCTCCCAAATGGTTACTGAGTTAGGAGTAAGTGTCATCAACCATAACTTAGCACTGTCTTTCAAAGTGTAGGGAAAACATCTCATCCGCAGCTGATCTTTCGTCAAACCTTGTAGAGGGAAGGTCTAGATGGTAGTATAGAAGTCTCAAATGAAGTTCAGGGATTCTTCATTTGACATTCCATAAAATGATGGGAGAATGCTATAATGTATGTTCTTTAGCTCATAATTCTAGGTAGCCACATCGAGTCTAATGCATGATGTTGTAGTGCTTATGATTGGCTGAGCATACTCCTTCATAGGTCGGTGTTCCTGTGCCATTTCTTCTTATTCTTCTTGACCGGTTTCTTCTTCAATTGGGTCAAATCTCCTTCCACCTACCCTGTGAATGTTATCAATAAAAGGGACAATTTCTTCTTCCAGAGATCTTCTCCCTTGTATAAAAATCTCAAAAAACAATATAAACAAAAGCTAGAAATAAAAATAATTATATTGAAACAAACAAATTCGCATTGCAATTCTTCGACAACAATGCCAAAAACTTGTTTGCCTCAAAATATACTATCCAAAAGCGACCTGCAAGTATATGGGGCAATCGTAATATATTAGAAGCACCCAAGGTCGTATCTCTCAAGAAATTGCAAATGGAAATATTTGTCTCAATTCAAAGCAAATTAAATGAAAAGAATTTGAATGATTAAGACAAGAAAATTATAATGATTCTAAAGCAGAAAATTAAAATGAATATTTAATGCAAATGCAAGGGTTTTTATGCAATGGATGAAAGATGTCTAGGTTTTACAATCCATTTATCAATCCTTTATGTTCAAGAATCTACCCAATTGATTATGTTAAGGCCCTTGTTTCTAATAACTCAAAAGTAGAAATCTATCTATTAGTAATCGCATTCATAAATGTCAATCTACCAAATTATATATCAAAAACTCAAACCTAATCTCAAAACTTATATTTCTAATTCGTTTTAAGATCCTAAAAGAATAAAATCTAGAATTTTAAACTTTAACTCTCATTCCTTTATTCAATCCCTAGGTCAAACAATTGGTAGCTAAGCAATTGTTCATAACAATCAATCAATTCAATTAACAAATAAAGCTTAATCAAAAGGGATTTAATTTAGCAGCATATCATGAACACTTCATATAAACCATAGACAAGGATGAAATTAGTTCATGGTAAACAAAGAAATCATCTCAATTTCATTATATTCAAAGGAATCCATTAAATCAATTCTATTAATTTAATAATCTAAAAGAAAGTAATGAAGAAATAATATTCAAACCTCGTAAATAAACCCATTTGATCTGATTCAATCACTTGAATCATTACAATAGAGTTCCCAAGAAACTGAATTTGATCCTAATCTAAGTAGAAATCTAAAAACTAGATGAGAAATAGAAGAAGAAATGATGTCAAACTAGAAAAATTGAAATGAACATCATTTAGGCTCTTTCTTAAGTCGACTCCCCTAAATAAAATGTTTTCCCTTCTATTTGTACTTTTCAAAATAACCTAGGGTCCAAAAAGCCCTCAAAAAACTCAGATAAAATTCAATTACAACTCAAACATAATGCAGCTAGCACAGGAAGTTTTGCAGCTGGGCATAGCAGGGTTGCTAGGGGATCATGATGACAGTCAACACACTGTTATGGCTCGCTGGACCTTGCTGCGAGGCACTGAGGTTGGTCAGCTTGCTATGGTGTACTGGCTTGTTGCAGCGTAATGACATCATATCCTATCATGCTGTGACAAGCTGTCCAGCGTGAAATGTTCTGCCAAATTTTTCGATTTAGCACAAATATCTTCCATTTCTTCAATTATTAATGCAACTAAAAAGAACTTCACAAACACATTAAAAGCATTATAAAGTCATAAAAATAAACTATAAATTAACAATTAAAGGAACCAAAAATAAGATAAAACTATGACAAAACAACCCTTAAAATTAATCAAAATGTAATAACAAAGGCAATGACTTAAACCCTTCCTTCTTAAGAAGGAAGAACTACGTGGGTTTTGATTCCCATTCAAAGGAATACATAGGCATGCCATCTCTAAGGCATCAACTCTACTAAAATTTATAACTTCTTCTCTTTATCACTTTCTTCGCATAGTTTAGGATTGAAAATGTTTTTCTAAAATAAAAGTCAAAACTTTAGTTCTTTTTTTATTACAATTGTTTTATTACTTTAGTCATTTAGTTTATATTTGAGGAATGTGTGCTTTTCCTAGAACCTATAAGGGCTAGAGGAAAGATCCCTTAATTTTGACATTTTGACTTGTAATAATTTTAAGTAGTTCTCCTTTATTGTTTACATTTTGCAATTGTCATTATCTCATATTTATCATGCATTCAACGAATAATATTTGTTTCATGTATCATATTATATATGTTCATGCATACATAAAAACTTTTTTTTTACAAAAGCTATTTTGTATTTTAAGCCAAACTAATTTTTTGTATTGTTTTAACCAAAACCTAGTCCCTGAGCCTTCTAAGGTCATTTAAGGACTAGGGCTTTTCCTTGGGATAAATGCTATAATTTTAGAGTCAATCAATTTGGGTTTTTCCTTTAATTTTCCCAACTAAAATAAATAAAATTAAAGTGGCGACTCCTTTTGCAAATTACATAATACAATTTTTTGAACTCATAGTGGATTCTAATCGTGATGTTTCTCCCAAATGAGCATTTCTATCACATCCCAACTTTAGAGATATGACGGTCCTAGAACACGGGGAGACATAAGGTCACCCACCCCTATAGAACCCACTTACACACATATAAGTCATGCATAGGATCATACCAAACCTTATACAATAACTCATTTAAAATATTATATGAAAACTTTTATTTGCGAAGGATAATAATTAAACACTTCACATATAATCCATAAGAAAACAATATTCATAATTAGACACTTCACATATAATCCTTAAGGAAATAATATTCATAATCCACTCAAAAACTTAATAAATAACATCTCAAAATAAACATCAAAAATAAATATTCCTAGAAGCATTTAATGACAACGCTTCATAGCATGGTATTATTAAAGACTTGGATAAGGAATTCCCAAGCGAAGTAGAATGCTTGAGCCATTACCTTGCCTCCTCACATTTGCTCACCTGGACTTACACATGGAAAAAGGGATGAGATAGATGATCTTAATGAATAAATGATAAAGCACATATGTTAACATTTATTCCTTTGAAAAGAAAACCCGTAGCTTATACACATAGTTCATGATTTACAACTCATGAATCAGGTTACAATTTAGTAAGGTTTTGAATTTAACAAGTTTGTAGAAATCACACTTATAACACAAAGAGAGTGAAGGTTGTTGCTCTATCACTCAAACACATAGAGAAGAGGTGGTATTAAACCAAATTCCAACTCTTATCATATAAAAGGTGTCAAGCTGATCAAGCCCCACGGCTAGAACCGCCCCTTTCTAGTTGAGGTGGATACACTATCCCTATCCATCGGGTTAAAACCATGTGCATAGGTTTTGATGATTACCTACATCAGCATGAGGACTTCTGCATAAAGGGTTAAAGGTACCATAGCTAGAGCTAATGGTAATCACATATAATAATAACATTAATACAATGATAACATGTATCACAATAGCAATAGTAGTTAAACTTTTTGAACAAAGGATACAAGAATAGTGTAGTTCCAGAAAGAATATAAGTAGGGCAATAATCACAAAGGAATTATCATTGGATAAACAAAAATAGTTTTTAGACCAATTGTCCTTTGGTAACCAAGCTTTATAAAGAAATCATTTAATCACATTTTAAGATAGGAAGAACTTAGGTTTCAAGATCTCAAAGGCTCACATAACATGATATCACATATTTGTAACATAACATAATGTTTACCTATACTTGTAACATGAATACAGTGTTTACTCACCTTGTGGTTCCTTCGCTCCTAGCACACGTAGCTCTTTTGAACCTCTAAAGCTCCTCAAACTCTATCATAATATTTAATTCAATACTTAGTATTTATTTAATCATGATGCTATCCTATCCCATAACTACCCCATGCACATATAATATTCACATACACTTAGAGTTGCACATAAAAGTGCACTCATCACTTGCGCATAACTTATTGACTTTAAAAATCTTGTACACTTAGCCTTTATAGGCCCATATGAAAACACATTACAATCATGTCAATGCCTTTGTAAGGTCAACACAATATCATTACCTCCATATCAATTCACTTTAATAATTATCTTAGTACACTTAACACTTTCATATATGTCAACTTAACAAATAACCTTTCAAACATCATGCTCATCTCTTATGACCAATTCCTTCAATCAATCTCTTCATAAATTCAAGATCATTAATTCATTATTAACTCATCATACAACCTACTTCCACATTATCCATTCACATTCACATATTAATATAACATAAGGTTAAGATACCTTAAGTATACCAAGTTGCCTCTTAGGCTTGTCTAGGGTCATTCCTTCAACCAACACGCAATTTAACTATTTATCATTCATTCATACATGTCAATAATCATTAAAATACATTACACAAAAATTATGGACATTGGGATAAGAATTCCAATGTAGGTTGAATGCTCTATTAAAGGAAAATCTAAATTTTCTTACTTTTTGCACTTTTTGTCTATTACAGTAATATGTAGAAACATGGTTTGAACTAAGATTTTTCATGTAATCAAAACAAAAATCATTTTAGAACATAATTTTATAGGAATTGACGCATGTATAGATCCATATGCATAAAAATTTTCTAACTTTAGGTGTTAGGGTGAAAACCATAAATCTTTCTTATTTTCGGTACTTTCCAGTCATTACAGTAATATGTAAACACATAATTTAAATCATTATTTTTCATCCAAACAATTAGGATTCCTTTATGCACAAATTGGTAGCCATATGTATTATAATCATAGAATTTTCTAACTTTCAAGTTTTAGGACAAAAACCTTGAATTTCTTTGTTTTCTGAAACTTTTTGGTCATTACAGTAATATGCAAAAAATATGATTTGATTCAATATTTTTCATCTAAACACATCAAAAAATAGTTTAGAATTCAATGATGTAGAAATCACCCCCCTATGTATTTTTATGCATGAAAATTTCAATTTTATGTTGTAGGATTTACCTTTGGAAAAATCGCGTAGAAAGATTTATGTTTTCAGTAGAAAATTAGATTTCTCTTTCAAAAACTCATCCAAACTAACTTAAATCTATAAAAATTAATAAATACCTAGTTCAAATTAATTTTTTCATAATTTAATTCATAGAAATCAGATAAGGAATTGAAAGAGAAGAAAAACTTACGATTATGGTCAAGAAACCGCAAAATTAAAGGTGTTTTGAGAATTTCGGTAAAGAGAACTATTTTGAGAGAATTTTTCTGCCAAAATAATAAAATAACAGAGAGTGGCTACTAGAACACTAGGGCTGGCCAAATTTTGCATTAATATATGTAAGATTTTGGGCAATTTCTAATATTACCTTTAATGAGCTAGGTTATGAGGGTTTTTAGGCAGTAGCTTTTTAGGTATTTGGGCTTTTAATTTTAATTTAGAGCTGATTATAATTAATTAAAAATAAAATATTTTTCTTATTAATTTCTGTAATATTGCCCCCAAAAATATTTATTAAAAATTATTTTTAAAATACTCATAAAATTATTTTATATTTAAAAATTGTCTTTATGCATGAAAATTCATTTTATTTAAAATAAATTATTTTATGCTAATGCACTTCATGTAAATCATTTATTTCGTAATAATAACTCATATTATGTATATTAAAATTAATTTAATATGCCACATACTCATCAATTACATAGCACATAAATTCCTATAAAAGCACACACTTAGCCTTAATAGTTCTAAGTCAAGCAAATTATCACAAAAATTTCTAGGGTAAGTGTGGGTTGTTACAATTTGGATCCTCTTTAGCGGATCGGACTGGTGCTTGGGTGAGGCCTCACAGATGTATCCTTGTAGGCATACATTGGTGTTTCTAGGGTAATGTAACAACCCTTAATAGTTGTGAAGAGTTTATGAGTTCACTTATAAGTATCTTCGATTGTTTATTACAGAGATGATATTATGATAGTGCTACTATTATGGAGATTTTTTATGTTATGGTTCATCCCATCATTAAATCTATAATAGTTATGATATGTGAAGACTCACGAGATTGTGGTTATGATTACCCTAAGCACTCTAATGATATGTATATTTTTTTCAGGATGAATGTTCTCTTTGGTGCCTATTCATCTTTAGCACTTATTAATGTATCTTGGTAACCACTATTTTTTATATGAACCTATATATAAATTTACTATTCTTTCATAATACCACTATAATTGCATGCTCATAATTCATAGAGTTAATGGCTTATCATATCATATGTGGATTTCAAGTTTAGCTTAGAAGATTTCAAGCATAGCTAGAATATCCTAGGAGTTAAGTTGATAGAATCTCTTAATCATCCTTCTCTACCAAGAGATTCCTATGTAATAGGTTATTTTAAAATTATAAATTTTATTTATTTTCTAAAAGTTAGCTAATGTTGCTCTATTTTAAAAGCTCTGTAGATTATAAAAGGGTCTATGTAATAAAGTGATTTAAATGAAAAAAAAAGGAAATATTTTTATTATTTTTTTATGATCAGATAGTCTATATTTATAAGTCTAGCCCACTCTATGATTTGTATGATTGTTTATGATTATGCTTTAGATTTAGGGTATAAAAGGGTTCTACAAATATTCAGTGACCTTAAGTCTTCCTATGTCCTAAGACCATCACACTTTGATAGAGGGAGTATAGTGCATTAGAAAAGTGGAAACTAGGATAAGGCATGATAGAGGTGGTATCAGAGCAAACATTTGAAGGGTATAAAGGATAGTCTAAGTGTTGAGCTTAAAGTATGCTTATCTAGGTAAACTATAAAGCATAGGATCCTTCTTCATCATCGTTTGATATTTCCTTAAGTATAGATCATGTAATGTTATACTCTAAGTTTAAATAAGTTTTAATTTTTCTTTTCTCTCTCTTGTTTCATTGTGGTGTGATGTCTCTTCCACAGGGTTGTGGACAAGGCTATCCTAAATGAACTGCTTATATTACTGAAGGTTCAGTTAATAAGATAAGGACAATATGGCTCTTTCTTTTACACTTAATATAGGTTAGAATTTATTGGTTATTTAATGAAGGCTAATGTGAAGGAACTAGTTTAAGAAAAAGGTTATAAGGGGTGGTATAATAGAGAAT